>JAJOOS010017834.1:0-30836 GCA_029582725.1 Solanum chiquidenum | reverse complement strand
CATGCAAAACACTATTCAAGAATTGCTTATTTACTATTCATACTTTGTTAATCGCTCATGGTTCCCACAACCCTAGTTGTGGAGTTTAGTTACCCATAATCATATGAACACAATTCATTGTTTTAGATGAAAGAATTATGAACTTACGCAATTGAGAATAACAAAACCAGAATTTTAACTTGAATTTCAAAACCAACTTAGAAACTTAAGAATTGCTAGGTTTTCAAAAATAAAATCCGAAGTCACAAAGTAGAACTAAAGTAATAAAGGCTCACCCCCAAAAATGAGGTTTACATGCCTTATATATAGAAGAATAAGTCCTAAATTAAAAGGGGAAAAATAGTGAAAGTTTGTTCAGGCACACGTCTTCATTCCACGAGACTGACTCACGGACCGTCAGCCAGGACTTAGAAAATATTGCGCTTCCAAAAACAGCTTCTCTGAAGCAAACGACGGAACACCAGTACGGACCGTAGATCAATCTGTGGTCCGTCGGTCCCTCTCCGTAGCTCCATACTTGGAATTCTCCAAAAATTAGGTACTGAACCCTCGCAATCACATTCTACAGTTCAGCAGTACGGTCCGCAGATCAATCTACGTACTGTCAATGGTCACCGTGGTTCCACACTTGGTCAAATTCCCTGATTCTCCTTTCATGCCTTGCCCTGCTGATCTACGATCACCATCTACGGAGTGCCAATGGACCTACGTAGATCACCTACGTAGATGCCCTTTTCTGCATTTCTTGCAGCTGTCTCTTTACTTCCGCGCCTAAACATCTTTCCTGAAAAACAGGATAAAAACACATAAAAACCATTACAAAAAAGCCCTAGACACACATAACTCTTAAGTGAAATGTATTAAAAATACCGTAAACTCACTGTATATCAACACCCTTAACTTAAATTCGTTGTTTGTCCTCAAGGGATGCAGTAAGACTGTAAACGACATTTGTATAGAAGCAAGTAATTTAAGCACAAGCAATCACATGGCTCTCTATCCCACTCTCTTTTTGGGTGCAAAATTTGTTCTCTTAGACTCGACAAGCTAATTCATGCAGATCAAAATATGACAAAGATCGACCAACCAACACAAAACATACATTGTTTCACTATCACCAAGGTACCGACTTTCCGAAAATGTAACTAGTGCCCTTACTTCAAACGAAGTCCCTTTTACACACAATGAATATGAATTTGAGTGCAAGGATTCATCAACACTCACACTCAGAAGTAACTTCAAGTACAGTTAGTGCTCAATACCATAGGCTTGCCCTTATTTTCACTGCTTAGACTCTCCAAACTAGATTCTAGGATCACTATAGGACTTTCTTGGCTTGTAACGTAAGCTCAGGGTTAGGTGTGGTACATTTGGGTACTTCTTAGTGATATTATGCCCTCCTTGACATTACACTAGGCTTTCAATCTCTTTTTGCCCTATTTCTATCATCCTACCATTTTACCAGCTTTCCCTTGATTTTCTTCAACTATGGATGTGACTTTAGACTTTGTAGCTCTTTATCATTCACTTTCATCTTTTTCTTACGTTTTGTTCTTTTCTTTAGCTTTCAACAAGTCACATCCTTTCCTCTCTTTTCTTTTTCTATTTTTCAACATCAAACTCTTTTCATACCCATTTTTCTTTCGGTTTCCTCTTTCATTGCCACCCTCAACTTATGGATTTTCCATTGGTTGAGGTGCAGAATACCCGATGTCAGATCAAGGCCAAGATTGAAGTTACTTTTTACATTAGCCACCCTCAACTTATGGTTTTGGCCTAAGTCGAGGTGCACATGTCCAAGGAGGGACCGGGGCCAACATAGTAGATTATGGGAAGGTGAGTCAGGGGTTTAGAAGGAAATGGTCTAATTTAGGCTCAAAGCATTTGGATCAAAGGGAGCATTTATTTCATTTGGTTGGATTCTTCTTTTAGGCAATTTGTGGACTTATCAGAACAAGGGTCTATGATCACTTCTTGGCCTCTAGAGTAGAATGTCTTAGCAGGACTAACCGGGCAAGTTCTAGATTGGCACATAAAGTATTTCAACTATCAACTATTCTCACACACTCTTGGCACATAGTTTCATTATTAGATTATCAGATTACCCTGTTCAAGTTTTAGCTTAAGTCATGCCATCAAGTTGATTCATTATCATGTCATACTTAGAGCCAACACATTCAACTTATCTTAGCCTACAAATTCTAGCACACATCACAAAATTTGGACGGGTATCATTTTTCATAAGCCATCATGCTTCATTCTTTTTCATGCTTCTACACATACGATCCTAACACATGCCGGTTCAACATAAATTAAACAGTCTCTTGGGGAAAAAGAATACAGGCAAGAAAACCCCAAGAGAGGATTATGACTTGGGCTACTCAGACTTCACCCTATCACTCACAATCCATATATCCCACCCCCAACAAAAATAGATGTGATTGTCCCCAAATGCATACAAAAACAGTAGAAGATAATGGACTGGGTGAAACAAACCTGTGGCACATAGCGCCGAAGACTCATCAACAAGCGGGTGTGTCCAGTTTCTTGGAACCTGCTGGATCAACCCTCGGGTCACCCTCAGTAGTGCCCACATCAACAAGGAAAACACCATCAGCAGTGCTATCCGCCACTGCAACTGCATCATTAGTGGTGCTCACATCAATCCTCACGGGCACAGAACTCGATGCCCCAGCAGCAGCCTCGAGCACCCTTCTCTGGCGCAACTCCTCATCTAATATCGATGCTCTCCTAGCCTGCTCCTCTCTTCCTCTTACTTCTTATGCTCCCTTTTTATAGCTCGAGCATCATCAACGACCTAATTAGATTATCCTATTTTTGTGGAATTGTTTCTAATCTCTTGCATGCAGCTCAGAACGATAGTTGTGTAGATTCGTTTCATTCATGAATTACACTTGCTAGGTCAGTTTATTCAGATATACATGCCCCAGTTAAGAATGTTTCATTATCAGTATATTAATGTTGCATTTTCAGTTAGCATGTTAGTGTTTTGAGCTATTTAGTATTTAAAAAATTCAGTTATAATATGTTACTTAGATAATTAGTTGGGAGTAGGCTTAATACCGAGTGGACTAAGGGTCAGTCCACCTCATATTCCCAGAACTATGTGCCCCCGTAGGATAAGTCCCCTCTGTGGGCAACATATTTAGTGATCACACTAGTCATGCCTTTATACCCATGGCAAGGTATATTGGGTCCTCTTGGTGGGGTGATACATTAGACTCCACAAATAGCTCTCGTGATTTTATATCGGTTTACGGAAGCTCCCACAGTCATATTCTAGTGCATTGACCAGGTTATCAGTATTAGTTCAATATTTAGTCTCAGCATGTCATACGTCATTGCATTCAGATAGCTCAGTATTCAGTATATTTCAACATTTACATCATGTTCAGATTATATCGGTTCTCGTATTGCTTTGTTCAAGTATGTATATATTGTTCAGTATTATCCTATCCTGCATGCTCAGTACCTTTCAAGTACTGAAGCATACTCTGCGCTACATCTTCTCTTGATGTAGGTTCAGGTCCTCAGCATTCAGATCATGCATAGATCGGTTCCCGATCTCCAATTCAGTAGCATCAGTGGTGAGTCCTCATTCATCGAGGATGATTGACATGTTATCCTTCTATTTTCAATCTTTCATTTTTTTTCTAGAAGTTAGCTGGGGGCATGTCCCATCGTCTTTAGTCAGTTAGAGGCTTTTATTCATACATAGTTAGATTGTGTTTTAGTTTGAGTTTGAACTTTCAGTTGTTGTTAAACTCTCAGTTTTCATATATTCAGATAGTATTGCGTATTCCTCATTATTTCATTTTACATCACGTTTTAAGCTTTTGCACACAATTATCTTATTTTAGTTATCTTAGTATGCTTATGATATGCCAGCAGGGTTAGCTTGGGGTCACTCATGATCCTAAGTCCCGTGTTAACGTCTATGGGTAGCCTCGTGGTGTGACAATTACCATGAGCCTAGCAATGATACAACGTTTCGCATCACATTGTCAGGGAGATCCTATACTTTTTTGGGGTATAACATGATATCGTGACTATGGATCCATATAATTGGCCTTCTTAGAGGAAATGAGGAGTCGCATGAAGAATCAACGCTATCCTATCCTACGTTGGCTAAGTAGTTTTATGGGACTTCCAAATCATAAAATACTTTAACTCAATTCGGTGCTCGATACAAATCCTAAAATAGGTAATATAACTTTATGCTCAATTCACCCATTACAAAGAATGGACTTGTTACATAATTGAAATACTTTTCAAAACATTAGATGTGTTTACATTCTTAAAAACATGCACTTGTGAACTTATATTTCAATTCCAATAATCAACATAGTCACACACACACACACATATATCTATATAACATTTGTAACTCTTAAGTTATTATGAAATAGAACCTTTAAACTTTTTCTCAAAACTCAGTTTGAAACACAATGATTGACTTTCAAGGACTCTTCAGACTTATAACTCAATTCATAGGGTTCATGTAGAATTATGGACATTAACGACTCAACTCAGGGATCTTAATAGCAATATGGAAACTCAGTACTCAGAGCTTAAGAACTCAAGAACTCAAGAACTCAAGGACTCACGAAATTGGAACTATTAATTCAACAATACTACTCCTCTCAAGGATACTCAATTCATAGAGTTCATACGGAATTATGGGTATGAATGACTCAACTCAAGGATCTCAAAGACAATATAGAACTCACAAGTACAACTCTTCTAATTCTTGTACTTACTTCCTAAAGACATAGTTCAAAACTATGGTTGATTTCAAAAGAATTCTCAAATTTGACTAAAAGGATCCTCTTGAACTTTCCTCTTAGTCTCTGTTTAATTTGAAATGTAATTAAGGAGATATGGTTATGATATGTGGTATCTTTCAATGATTAATTAAGACTTTAAGAGTTAATATCAATGAAAGAACGAAGACACGATTCAAAGAACACATATGGTACAAATAATAGAGAAGCAAAAGGCGGACGACTCTAGCATAGTAAAGGTGCATCGCGCCAACTCCTAAAGTCGTGAGGCTTTTTTGGGGCACACTGCTAGCACATTGCCCCAGCCCTCCTGGCGCTGTGGGGGGGCACTTCCCCATCCGGGACCCAGAAATCCAATGAATTTTCTTATTAAATTTTGGGTCCTTACTTGTCTAGAATCGATTGGTTTCTTCCAAAATCTTTTGGATTCATAAACTCAACACAAAGTTATCAAGATCTCACTCAGAATCTATCAAGAAACACCATTCATTGGCAAAACCCTCACCTCAAGAACTCAAAACCTCCATTGATAAATAATGGGGCTAAAACTCAAGAACTACTCAAGAATCTTCACATAAACGATTTCATGAATGAATTAATGAAAGAATTACATGATTAGCACAACGAAAAACAAGTGCATCACTATGGGAAGCCTCGCATACCTGGAAAGAACCATGTTCTTGGCGAAAATCAATGAATCTTGAAGAACTCTTGAAAACCTCGCTTTTCTCCTCTTGAAACCTCGCTCTAAAAACCCTAAATGTTTTGAACGTAAATTGGTGATTAGAATCTGATTATACACCTTAATTTGGGTCAGGAAAATCGTGTTAAGACAAGTGAGAAAAAGGAAAAGACCAAAATACCCTTTCCTAAAATGGATGAAAAGCTTTAACTAGTGAGGTTGCACTCAAACAGACAAAATTCCTTCCTTTGAGCTCAAAATCTAGCAAACTCAGCAGCGTTGGAAAGAGGACTCAAAGATCTTCGATTTGATAATTCATGGACCACCTAATTCTATATGTGCTAAAAGATATGGTCATTTGATGGTGACCCAAAACTTACAAACTAAAGGGTGGCTTGGACAAATTTCTCTTTAACTCTTTTTGAAACTCAAGGTGTTACAACTACTGACCTTAACACCTAAGAAAATTTAAAATTACTCGGTAAAATCTTATTCACAAACAAAGAATGGTTCGAGTCTTAACTTAAAAACTTTTGGGGTGTTACAACCATGTCGGGATCACATGTCACCCAAAATAAATGGACTATTGCACAAGCGAAACGATAAATTTGGTATTTCCCATTTCAGGCCTCATTTGAACTTAATAATGCACATGTATTCCCCTCTGGACCATCCCACAACATTAATAATGTCATCATGGATGCCAACAAAAGGTTTTGGCAAAAAACACATCGAGATCACATATCACATAAAATCCATGGACTATAGCACAAGTAGAAGTTTGGTATTTTTCGTTCCGGGGATCATTTGAACTTGAAAATGCGGAAGTTTGCCTCTCTTGATCAACTTACGCCATAAGTAACGTCATCACGGATGCACACAAAAAGGTTCAGCCAAAAATACATCGGGATCACATATCACCCAAAATCCAAGAGCTATAGCACACGTAAAATAGAAAATTTGGTATTTCCTATTCAGCGCCTTGTTTGAAATTGAAAATGCAGACATTTTCCCCTTCGAACAAACCCACGCAATTGATAAGGTCATCACAGAAGCCCTAAAAAGTTTCAGCCAAAAACACATCGAGATAACATATCACCCAAAATCTATGGACTATAGCACAAGTAAAATGGGAAATTTGGTATTTCCTGTTCATGGCCTTGTTTGAACTTGAAAATGCGGATGTTTGACCCTCCGGACCAACACACGCCATTATAAAGGTTGTCATGGACTCCCACAAAAAAAATTGTCCAATAATCACCGGGATGAGATATCATCCAAAATTAATGGACTATAGCACACGTAAAATACAAAATTTGGTATTTCCCGTTCTGGGCCTCGTTTGAACTTGAAAATGCGGAAGTTTTCCCTCCCGTGACAATGCACACTATTAATAAGGTCTTCATGCACGCCAACAAAAAATTTAGGCCAAAAATATGTCGAGATCACATATCACCCAAAATCCATAGACTAGCACACGTAAAATAGGAAATTTGGTATTTTCCATTTGTGCCTCATTTGAACTTGAAAATGCAGACGTTTGCCCCTCCGGATCAGCCCAAACAACTAATAAGTTTGTCACGAACTCCCCACAAAAATTTCAACCAAAAACACATCGTGATCACATATCACCGAATATCCATGGACTATAGCACACGTAAGATGGGAAATTTAGTATTTGTCATTTTGGGCCCCGTTTGAACTTGTAAATGCAGACGTTTGTCCCTTCAGACCAACACACACCATTATAAGGTCGTCACCGACGTCCATAAAAAATTTATGTCAAAAACATGTGGGCAAATAGAGACAACATACTTGTGGCTGGAGTAGATGAAACTGTGAAGGAAAAGTTGTTGGCGATCACTGATTTACACAAGGGTCACTCCCTATCAAATATTTGGGCTTCGCTTTATTCCCAAAAAAGTGGAACAAACTAGTTTTTCATCAAATACGGCTAAAGATAACAAACATGATAAGAAATGCATCATTCAGACACCTCTCTTATGCAGGGAAACTACATGTTATAGTCTCTATCCTATTTGCAGTGTACAAATATTGGGGATCAATATTTATCGTTCCTCAAAGTGTGGTTAAGGAGGTGGATAGAAAATGTAGAGATTTCTTAGGGGCTAGCACAAAAGAGAAAAGGAAAGTAGAATTGGTAGCATGGAATGGAGTCTATCAAACTAAGAAAATGGGAGGGAGGGGGAGGTCTGAATATAAAAAGTTGCAAGATATGGAACCATGCTTTAGTGGGGAAACTAATATGGGTAGTTATAACTCAAAAAAAAGCTCTTCGGGTTAAGTGGGTAAATGGAATCTATCTAAAAAATGATGAATATTTCTGGGTACATACACCACCAAATGATAGTAGCTGGTACTGAAAGGCCCTAAATAAACTGAAACTAGGTACGGAAAATTGGTATCAACAAGATAGATACACTTTGACATTTGATTGAGGATATTCGATGAGTCAAAGCTGGGAGAGGCATCTAGTTTTGGAAATGTAGACTTAGTGTGGACAAAACTAATCGTACCTAAGCATAGATTTTTTATTTGGCTTGCAACATATCAGAAACTAATGACCAAAGGTAGAATGCATTATATGGGCATACCAGTAGATAGTGTTGGCTGTGTGTTATGTGATCAACAGTGCTATGAAGATGTAACATTTCTTTTGTACATGTGATTGGACATCTACACTTAGGGAGGAAGTAACTAATTAGAGTTGGATTTTCCATGTTGTGGTAATGTGGGGTGTTTGAACTGGATTAAACAGAGACATTGCAGCAAATTCAAGCAGGAAGCGATAGCTTCAATATTAGGTGCCATGATATACCTCATTTGTCAAGCTAGGAATTGGAGAATTTTTAAAGAGCAATACCCGTATAGAAGTTTTATACTTCAGCAAGTATAGATTACTGTTAAGGAGAGGATTGCAATGTTTAGAGGATCCAAACAGGCGCATAAGTGTATATCCTTCATAGACAACTTATGTAATTAGAACTTTATTGGTATAGGTGGAGAGGCAGGAAGTAGTTGAGAATTAGTGGTTTGCTGAGGCTGTGTATTACTTGTAATGAAGTTTGTTTTGTTGGTGGTAATAATACTCATAGTTTATTACCAAAAAAATAGGAATTTGGTATTTTCCGTTCTAGGCTTTGTTTGAACTTGAAAATATAGAAATTTTTCCCTCTAGACCAACCAACACCATTAATAAGGTCTTCACGGACGCCCATCAACAATTTTTCCGAAACCATGTCGAGATCACATATAGCCCAAAATTCATGGACTATAGCACATGTAAAATGGGAAATTTAGTATTTCTTGTTCTGGGCCACGTTTGAACTTGAAAATACAAACGTTTTCCACTTCGAACCAAGCCACACCATTTAAAAGGTCATCACGGTCACCCACAAAAAAAATTAGACAAATAAACGGTGGGATGACACGCATAAAGTTTTTTTAGAAAAATATTTTGGGTGGTCAAAGGCACTAGATCCATGTGCATTAATACACGAAAAAATGGAAAAATTTATATTTCCCACTTTGTGCCTCGTTTCAATTTGAAAATACTGACGTTTGCCCCTCCAAACCAACTCACGCCTTTTAAAGGTAAATGATTTACATTTTATTCCATCCATGTATAATCTTCTAATTTTCCTCTAGTTCTAAATGTATATGATTTACATCTTTTCCATCCTAGCACATCACTTCATATTGAATTAGAGGACATAAAATCCTACAAATATTACTAAAATTGTCCATATAATTCAAAAATGGAAAAATTATGAATGTGCCTACTCTAAATCGAATAAAGTTTTAAGAATATAATTAAAAATATCCTATCTTTAAAGCGGAGTAATCTATAAAAGGAAACTTAGAAGATACTTGAATGGAAAAAATGTAACTCATGTACCTTTAAAATTGGAAAAAAAATAAAAAATGTAACTTGAATGGAAAAAACGTCACTCATGTACCTTTAAAATTGGAGTCAAAATATATTTTAAGGATTGTAAATCTCTAAAAAAAAATACATAATAAGAAATTTATTTATATACTTAACTTAACCACGAAATAAAAACAAATATCATTACCTATAAAGTGCGCAAATTTCTTCACAAAGTTTCTCAAACCTATTTTGTGAAGCCATCTTCATTCACCAAACACTTTTGTAATGGCACACAGTAAGATTATGCACCGACAAAAGACTCAACGGAAAGTGATAATAGCTAAATAAAAACGCTTTCTAACTTTCAAAAAGCTATGGGCAAATGATGTCAAGGAAGCACACGAACTTTCTATTACAATCGGATAACATGTTTCTATTGTTGATTATTCCAAGGGTGACATACCACATGTTTATGATTCCTCTAACTGCTTTGACACAATAGATAAGTTCCTCAGTGATGCGAAGGTTTCTGTAATCAAAGTGGGTCATTGATTTGATTGCCTTTAGAGAAGGATTTATCTTTAAAAAAATTATCTTTAGTGAAGGTAGTTTGTTTCAGTTTATGAGTCTTCTTTTGGGTCGACTGTTGTTCTTTGATTTTTATTAGTTTAATAATTTATTTTCCCGTCATTAGTACTCCATGATCTTAAACTATGAAGTATAAGGTCTTATAGTGTATTTTCTATTCTCCCTTATATTTAAAAAAAAGTAAATTCTTCTCTATTAAAGAATGTGATGTCAACTCGTGAAATATTTGTTTATGCATTAATCGATTATATCACTCTTCTAAATAATTGGGCTACAAAATCTTGTGAAAGCGCTACGAAGCAACATATTCTCTATTGATCAAAAGAAATAAAAAAGGAAAAACTATAGATATGGGCCGTAAAACTCAAATACAGTCCATGATTTAGAGAATCTGCAGATTCTCTATTGAGTTTTATGGCCCGTATATATAGTTTTTGCTTTTTAATTTCTTTTAATCAATAGAGAATATGCCACTTCGTAGAGTTTCCACAGCCCAATTATTTAGAAGAGTAATATTGTTGATTAATGCATAAACATATATTTCATGAGATGACATCACATTCTTTAACAGGGAAAAATTTACTCTTTTTAAAATATAAGGGAGAATAGAAAATAGACCATAAGACCTTATACTTCATAGTTTAAGATCATGGAGTACTAAAGATGGGACAATAAATTATTAAACTAATAAAAACCAAAGGACAACAGTCGACCCAAAAGAAGACTCATAAACTGAAACAAACTGACTTCACTATAGATAAAAAAAGAAGATAAATCCTTCTCTGAAGGCAATAAAATCAATGACCTCTTTGACTGCAGAAGCCTTCGCATCATTGAGGAACCTATCTATTGTGTCGAAGATGTTGGAGGAATCATAAACATATGGTATGCCACCCGAGGAATAAGTGACAATATCAACATGTGCTCCTGTTGTAATAGAAAGTTTGTGTGCTTCCTTGACAACACTTGCCCATAGCTTTTTGAAACCTAAAAAGCATTTTGCTTTAGATATTATCACCTTCTGTTGAGTCTTATGTCGATGCATAAGCTTAATTTGTGCCATTACAAAAGTGTTTGGTGAATGAAGATTGCTTTACGAAATAGGTTCGAGAAACTTTGTGAAGAAATTTGCGCACTTTATAGGTGATGATATCTATTTTTATTTCGTGGTTAAGTTAAGTATATAAATAAATTTCTTATCCTGTATTTTCTTAGAGATTTACAGTCCTTAAAATATATTTTGACTACAATTTTAAAGGTACATGAGTTACATTTTTTTCCATTCAAGTTATCTATATATATATATATATATACTAGATACAATGGATCGTGCAAGCATAAGCTCAATTTATGTTATTTTATTTGTTTCGATTTGTATGTTATAAACGAAATTAAGAGAGTTAATTAAATTCTTACGTAACTTTAAAATATTTTATGTTGTTAATTATCCTGATTTATAGGACTATTAACATAATTTAAAGAAAATCTAGGTTACTTTCTGTCTTAATTTATGTGACATATGCTAAATTTTGAAAGTCACCAAATTTTAATATGTTTTTTAATTGTTACTTAATGTGATTTATAGTACTCATAATTTTGAAATAACATATATGTTACATTGTTTGTCCCAATTCATGCAACACCTGTGAAATAGGTCATCACAGACACCCACAAAAAATTTCGGCAAAAATACTACCTAATAAATAATGTAATCAATGATTGCCTCTCCTAAAGGTAAACAATATATACTACTATATCTTTTAGCATGTAGTAAATTAGGTGCCTCCAAACTCCATTAAATAGGTCTTCGCAAACGCCCTGAATTGTTTTTGCCAAAAAAAATTCGGTGCACATATCACCCAAAATAATGAATTATAATACATGAAAAATGAAAAAATATATATTTCCCATTGCGGAGCCTCGTTTGAACTTAAAAATGTCGATGTGTGACAGTCCGAACCAACCCACACCATTCATAAGGTCGTCATTGACGCCCACAAAATATTTTGGCTAAAATCACGTCGTATAACCCAAAATCAATGGACCATAGCACATGTAAAACGAGAATTTTGGTATTTCCCATTTCAGGCCTCATTTGAACTTGAAAATGCAAACGTATGCCCCTCCTGACAAATGAACACAATTACTAAGGTCGTCACGGAATCCCACAAAAAATTCATCCAAAAATACGTCGGGATCACATATCATCCAAAATCTATGGACTATAGCACACATAAAATGAGAAAATTTGTATTTCCTGTTATGGAGCTCGTTTGAACTTGACAATGCAAAGCCTATGCCCCTCCAGACCGACCCACATCATTAATAAGGTCGTCAGGGATACCCACAAAAGAATTCAGCCAAAAACTCATCGGCACATGACACCCAAAATCCATGGACTATACATAAAATGGGAAATTTGGTATCAGCCATTGCGGGCCTCATTTGAACTTGAAAATATAAACGATTGATCCTCTAGAGCAACGCACACTATTAATAATGTCTTCATGGACGCCTATAAGAAATTCATCCAAAAACACGTCAGGATCACATATCACCCAAAATTCATAGACTATAATAGTACACGTAAAATGAGAAACTTGGTGTTTGAACTTGAAAATGCATATGTTTTCCCCTCTAGATCATCCCACGCCATTGATAAGGTCATCATGGACTCCCACATAAATTTTCAGCCAGAAACACATCAGGATCACATATCACCCAAAATCTATGGACTAGCACACGTAAAATGGGAAATTTAGTATTTCCCGTCCCGGGCCTCATTTGAACTTGAAAATATGGACTTTTTACCCTCCGGACCAATGCACGCAATTAATAAGGTTGTCACGAACGCCCACAAAAAAATTCAGCCAAAAACACGACGGGATAATACTCATAAAGTTTTTTCAAAAAAATATTTTGGGTGGTCCAAGTGCCAGATCCATGTAATATACAAAAAAAATAAAAAAATATGTATTTCCCGCTTCAGGCTTCATTTGAACTTGAAAATACTGAGATTTTCCCCTCCAAACCAACACACACCATTTAAGTGGTCTTCAGGGATGCTCACAATAAATTTTGCCCAAAAAACTACTGAGCGCATATATCAATATAAATCAATGGATTATAACACACAAAAAATGAAAAAAATATATTTCCCTTTCCGAGCCTGGTTTGAACTCTAAAATGTAGATGTTTGCCTTACTCAACCAGCACACACCATTAGATAGGATCTCACAGATGACCACAAAAAAATTCGGCCAAAAAACTACCTAATACATAATGTAATCAATGATTGCCTCTCTTAAAGGAAAACAACATATACTGCCATATCATTTAGTACGTAAGGAATTAGGTGGCTTTGAAATGACAAGCCCCATTAAATAGATCTTCACAAACGCCAACAAAATATTTTGGCCCAAAAACCTTTGGGCGCACATGTCACCCAAAATCCATGGAATATAACACACGAAAAATAGAAAAATTTGTATTTCCCATTGAAGTACCTTATTTGAACTTAAAAATACCGATGTGTGCCCCTCCGAACCAACCCACCCCATTCTTAAGGACGCAGAGAAGCCCACAAAAAAAATTGGCCAAAAACATGTTAAGATCACATATCACCCAAAATCCATGGACTATAGCACACATAAAATAGGAAATTTGGTATTTCCCATTTTGTGCCTTGTTTGAGCCTGAAAATGCAAGTGTATGCCCCTCCGGACTAAGGCACACAATTAATAAGGTCGTCATTGACTCCCACAAAAAGTTTTGACCAAAATCACGCCGGGATCACATATCACCCAAAATCCATGCACTATTGCACACGTGAAATGAGAAATTTGGTATTTCCTGTACGAGCCTCATTTAAACTTCAAAGTGTACATGTATTCCCTTCTAGACCATCCCACACAATTAATAAGGTCATCACAGATGCAAAAAAACGTTTTGGCCAAAAAAATGTCGAGATGACACATCACATAAAATTCATGGACTATAGCACAAGTAGAATGAGAAATTTGGTATTTCATGTTCGGGGTATCATTTCAACTTGAAAGCATGGGCGTTTGCCCCTATTGTTCAGAACACGCCATTAATAATGTCCTCACGGATGCTCACAAAAGATTTCAGCCAAAAACACATCGGGATCACATATAACCCAAAATGCACTATAGCACATGTAAAACGGAAAATTTGGCATTTCCTATTCTGCGCCTTGTTTGAACTTGAAAATGTAAACGTTTGCCCCTCCGGAAAAACCCACACCATTGATAAGGTCCTCAGGGATGCCTAAAAAAGGTTTCGGCAAAAAACACGTCAGGATCACATATCACCCAAAATCTATGGACTATAGCACAAATAAAATGGAAAATTTGCATTTCCTATCCTGGGCCTTTTTTAACTTGAAAATGCAGATGTTTGACCCTCCAGACCAACACACGCCATTAATAAGGTCATCATGGACGCCCACAAAATATTTTTGCCAAAAATCAACAGGATGAGATATCACCCAAAATTAGTGGACTATAGCACACATAAAATGGGAAATTTGGTATTGCCCATTCTGGGCCTCGTTTGAACTTGAAAATGCAGAAGTTTTCCCCTCCATACTAATGCACACTATTTATAAGGTCGTCACGCACGATGATAACACTCAACTACATTTCTTATGATTCAAAGTGTAGGTGGTCGCTAACAAGTATAAACCAAACAGTGAGTTGGGGTCGATCCCATGAGGAGTGATACGGAGAACAATTTAGATATGAAGTATGAAAGTGTTCTAATTTCTTGTAGAACGGAAATAAACAAAATGCAACATAATGTAAATTAATAAGTTTCAATTATCAATATTAAGAGTTTGGTAATCAATTGTTAATGAAGACAATTAACGCAGTGTTTGGACAAATAGAGAGGAAACCTTAGAAGTGTGTGAGCAATCGAATACAAATTTCGCTTAATGGGTAATGAAAAATTGCTTTAAGTCGTTGAATCTCAATGGGTAGGATGGATTGTAACTACAACAACCATTTTTCAATAAGCTATTATGTTTCAAGCGAGTTCATTCGAATCTCAACAAGCTTAACAATGCAAAACAACCCAAATCCTAAATTTAACCCACTTTATCAAGCTTGGTTGTAGAGACACATGTCAATACAACAATCAATCATTTACTCCACTCTAATCAACTTTCACAAGCAAGCACAGAGAGCTAAAGCTAGAACAAAATTTGCAACTTCAGTTCATCAATGAAAACATGAATAAATAATTGAATCCATTTCAAAACAACAGTAACTCTAGCAATTAAAAATACCCACAAGCTAACTTATGTATTCGATTACATAGTCACACCCCTAAGGAATGGGAGTTTAGCCAAGCATAGCAAAAAGCAAGAAATATTTACCAAAAAGATGTTCCATCGGAATGACAAAATCTCAAATGCTCAATGCCAAAATTAAGACTATAACCTTAAAACCTCAATATCTAAGCTCAAAACCCTCTCCAAGAATATTCAATATTGTAAAAGTATGCAAAATCTCTAAAATTAGTGTAAGAGTTTTTTCTCTCTCTTCAAACATAAATTTATATGTTTCAAAAAACATCCCATAATTTAACGCAACCCCATCAGCGAAGTTCGGCACGATCGCCGAATTCCTCGGTTATCCGCTGATATGCACGCCTTCTTGCCATTTAGACTTGATTTCTAAATCCACTTGTTCTCTTCAATTAGGTGAGTTGGATCGAGCTTGCCGTTCCATTCGACACATCGCCAAAGTGTACTTTTATTTGCCGAGTTTGATTAGTTCAGGAGCTAACTCACTGGACCTATGTGCGAGCTAGAAGCTCACTCGGCGAGTCGCCGAGTGGCATTTGCGAGCTAGAAGCTCACTCGGCGAGTCGCCGAGTGGCATTTGCGAGCTTCAGCCTTAGTTTTCTTCATCTTTTCCAATTTTTTTTTTATTTTTTTCACAATGTAATTTCCTTGCCTTGTTCTTAGACTTTCATGCCCGCACATGAACAATTTAACATCGGTTGTGAACACAAAATAGGAATTGAGGACACTAATTCATTAAATAACAAGCCCTAAATGAGTCAAAATTCCCGAATCATCAACACCCCCAACTTAATTTTTTGCTTTTCTTTAAGTAAAATACGAGATCAATCAGGTTAACATGGATGTCTACAAGTAGTGCTCCTTGGGAATCAACATCAAAGTGCACAAGGTTCAATCTAAACATGCAATGTTAAATTGTGCACTCAAAGTTTCAAACTATGGAACGCCATCATCAATTAGAGTTCATGCTCACAAAATGCTCACTTCAAATGCAAATTCATGCCCAACGAAAGTATTCAAATGCCCTCACATCAAGATTGATTCCATGCTCTCACAAAGCCAATCAAGGATTTCAATTAAGGAATTGAAATCAACTGTCACACTCCTAATAAGAAAAACATGCATGATTTTACCTATAGGCTTGCCTGAATTTTCCAACAAACACATCACTACATGAAGCATGACTCAAATTTCACTTCTTTTCCTTTTCTTTCATTCTTTTCATATTAACAACACTCATTCTTGGCCGCTTCATAGCACACAAAATTTTTGGTATAACTTATCGGATACCCCTTTTATTTACACAACAATGCACAACATATACAAATTTATCATTTATTTTCTTTAACTCTTTTTAAAATATATGGAGAGGTTCCATCTTTTTCGTCACAAGTTTCCAAGGATGAATTTCACAAACTTCTTTCTCGGTTTCTTTCCTCATTCGCACCACACCTCCAACTATTCAAACAAACCAATGCTTCACGAAGGCTATAGGTGGGAAATATATGTTAATTTCAACAACCGGTCTTAATATTTGTGTTCATGTTTTATCCAAAGAAAATGTTAGGCTCAAATGGTGCCAAGCTAGGTTCAAACACTCACAAGGTGGTCACACAAAGGTATAACAATTAGGTTCACTCTAAAAAATTCATACCTAAGATCATTTCCTTCATTCACCAATTCTAGTCAATTGGCCCAACGGGGCAAGTTCCAGGTATCATCATGCACACTTTTCAAGTAAACCTCACAACACATGGCATCCAACACAATCATCGATCACAACTCTACTAGTTAAGCTCGCGTACAATGGTCATTCCAAGACTCATCTTGACATTCAACTAGTCACAATGAGATGCTAAGAGTTCACACAAGACTTATGCAACTCAAATTGCCTCATTGGACTAACACAAACATATCGTTCATCAAGAGCACTATTTAAGTCATCGATATTAATCAAAACTGGCACTCAAATGTACAAGAGAACAGTAACCAACACTCAGATTCATGCAATGGAGAGAGAAGGCAATGAATGAAAACAAAAACCAACACATTCACTACTAAAGCAACATGAAAAAGTTCACAACGAAAACAACAAATTATCCCAAAAATGAAATACAACAAAAAGGGTAGGTAGCTAGATATCTTCACCCCACAAAAAAGAAACAGGAATTCTCCTCAATGCAAAATCAAACTGGAAAGTAGCAACGGGAAATAAAATTGAGGGACAGTTAAGATCCCACTACCACGCTAAGCTTGTGGCGAACACTAGCTCGCTGGTGTGGCCTCAATCAGGACATCAGTGCGCTACTCAACTCCAGCCCCAGAAGGCTGTGCAATGACCTCTTCCATGGGCTTAGACCCACTAAAACCAATCATGAAGGGGTCTCGTCATGATGCCTCCATGGCGACCCATAACATGTCATCCTCTAGGTCCTCTAAGTCCTTGTACACATTCATATCTTAAGCAACCAAGTCCTCCTCATCAGTCTTGGGAGTGTCAGACTCTCCATCCTCATCAGTTCTAGCAAAAACTCCGATCACATTAGCCGGAGGGATCTCTGAATCAGCTAGAACCGGAGGCAACTCAGAACTAGGGTCCTCAAGGAAATCTACAATGCCCTACAACATCAATATGTCAGTGGATTTCAGTTCATCCACATCCCAATACAGTCTGGATATATCATTCTTCAGAGGGGTCAAATCAATGGGTTGGCTACCTGTCTGCTGACACACCTCAACCCGAGTGGTGAGGGCATATAATGCTAGCCCATGGGGAGTAATGAACTCCCATTGTTCCCTCAACTCTTTCCAAATGGGACCAAGTGCAACATCTATAGCACGTTTCATCATCGAAGGGAAAATGACCTCAACTCAAGAAGCCCTCACCTCGGCCGAATGGGCAAGGTTGCCCATTTTATAAATCATCATCTGAGTCAAAGGAGGCGGGAGGCGGGAGATAGGAGTAGGAGCAGTAGAGGTCGAAGGGGTAGGTATACATGTCCACCTGAGTTTTCTTTTTTTTCTCCGCTTCATTTTTCAAGTTCTCCACTTTGATCCGATTAATAACACAAGACAAGGAGGGAGTTACTTCAATATCGGTCTTTTCCACAAAGGGCACACCTTCTCGGTGACACAAGGAACTAGTCAGAACCGCAAATAGTAATGAGGTTTGATTTTGTTTGGTCCTCATAGTCATATCCAGTGCAATAATGGACCCAAGATTCTGCCTCTCCCGGTCGATGATACACCCC
Source organism: Solanum chiquidenum (assembly GCA_029582725.1). Taxonomy (NCBI): domain Eukaryota; kingdom Viridiplantae; phylum Streptophyta; class Magnoliopsida; order Solanales; family Solanaceae; genus Solanum; species Solanum chiquidenum. The sequence goes on along the minus strand of JAJOOS010017834.1, from coordinate 12,286 downwards.
AAAACTACAGTCTTCGGATGCCTGATAATGGACTCATTCTGTGAGAGCATCAATGTGCTATTAATGAACTTGAACCAGTACCATGCCACGATGTTTAGGTCATTCTTCTCAATAACTGCCCCTTTTCGATCCATGGGGGTATGGCATCACTCACCAATGGGGAAAGCCACCCCTTCAAGTTATCTGACGTCTGAGTCTAGATTTTATCAGCCAAAGAGTGCCGATTCAGCACTGTGCAATCCAGCTCATCGTTGATATATGTCTCACTACACTTCACCTTCTTTCCCCACACCTCTACAAAATCAACCAGTGCCATCGAACTAGCCTTCTCTTTCCCTTTTGGAATCAACTTAGCGTACCATTCATAGAACTCTCGAACCCACATAGGAACATATGAACTTCGAGGTTTTGTGAACTGCTGGAACTTATGGTACTGCAACGTCTCCCAAATAGTTGAATATCTTTCCACCACTCCATCTGTGGAAAACCGCTTCTCCTCAAGTATAGTCCGCAAAGCCAGCGTCATTTAAATGATTCATGGATCGAGGAGGATTCACCAGAACAGGAGGCACTTGTGGTTCTTTTGATGCTTGATGTGCCAGATGTAGTGCATGAGGGCCATGGACTTCTTTAGAATGCAGCTATGAACGTTTCCTCTCTGTCAGCTCAGCTTTTGGCACTGGTGTATGGACTAGATTTCCGAACCCTACAACTTCTTCATTTTAAAATGCGAAAGAAGTGAACTAAATGGAGTCGATTTCCACACTATAATCGGAGCTGGTGTCCTCTACTACCTGATTTTTACACTCGCTTGTAGAGGCTTATAATGAGTGGTTTGGGGAGTCTCAATTTCTATCGCGATCACAACCTTTCCTTCGGGGTGGTGGAGCCTATTGTTTGGTGTTCCTTTGAGGTTGTGGATAGTCCTCGCCGATTACACGCTAAGCTGGAACATTAAGTATGACCATGCCAAAGAACACAAACGAGGACACATTTGTTCGTGAAAAGTTTAGCGAAACAAAATTCTCAAAAAAATGCAGAAAACTCGTTGAAGCAGTTCGGCGTGTCACCGAGTCCACTCGACAAGCAAAAAAGGTCTGGCCGAAAGTAACAAACATTCCCAACAAAAATTCAGGTTAAAAAGGGTGATATCAAGACCATTCAGCGCGTCGCCGATCTCACTCGGTGAGCAAAAGAGACCTCGCTAAATGTTACAGAAATTCTTAGCAAAAAAAATCAAGTCAAAAAGGCGATATCCATGTCATTCGGCAACTAGCTGATTCACTTCGACAAGCTGAAGATTCATTAATGAAAGTAACAACGGCTCATCTTCATCAGCATGGAAGTTAGGCGATGGGGAGGACATTTGGTGACATGCCGAGTAAACTTAGAGAGCTCGCCAAAATGGCCTAACGCATCACCTCCCCACTTTTTTTCTCGATTCACAACCAATAACGTATCACACATCAATTTAATCACAATTTCAAACAATTCTCAACTACCCATGATGTATTTACAAGTCGGGGTACTCAAATATCCCCCAATTAACTCTAATTTGACCAAACGATAATTTTGCCCTTAAGAACAACTTCACCAATCCATCATCAGGATAATTCAAGTCATTTGGTAGAATTTGGGTTACTCAGACTTCACCCTTACACTACCAACATGCAACACCCATAATTTCATCATCTAACATGAAAAACTTCAACAATTTGGTCTCAAGCAGTTTGTTTAACAAGTTCGGTTTCAATGTAATACTAGACTAATCAACAAACATACACCAATGCAGAAAATTTAAATAAGCAATGATAAGCCCATTACACTACCCATTAGCATTTCAAGTGTAGCACAAAATTAAACAAAATTCCAAAGACCAACCTCCAATGTTGACAACGACACAGACGAGGCAAAAAGGAAGGGTAGAGGGATAGAAATGAAACTTCTGATGCGAATCAGATGACACTTAGATGAAATTATAGTCTAAAGTTTGATGAAAAGAATAGAGGATTCAAAAATTTCAAATAAAAAAGAAGATTTGAATTTAAAAGGGTAAAGACTCTTTAGTGCATGCGCTATTCGCTGAGCAGAACTAACGTCGCCGAGTGACTCGGTGATCCATTGATTGGGCCGTAGCCCATCAAACATGACAGAGGATCAGCCTTTTCGTAGGTGCAAAGGGTGAACTCGATCGGGTTCACCAATCCAACTTAGCGATTCACCGAGTGAGCTCGCCTAAACTTCCAGAACTTTCTTCATTTTGACCTTCCTTGGGCGATGCATTTGGGCGATTATGGAGCAACTCGGTGACTCGGCGAGTGTTCCAGCCCCTCCTCCATTTGTCTTTCTCCCAAATTACAAACTCCAACCTACACATTCAACTAATGTTATTCAAATAACAAAAAGTAATGATTGTGTTGCATCCCAAAAATCACCTTAGTTAACATCTTGGCACGGCATGGACATGCATTCAAGCTTCATCAAAATACACCACATGTATCTTGGTCACATTGGGGCATTCTACAAAGTAAAGCTTCAAACTTTGCCCACTCATCTTGAACATTGACCCATCTTCATTCTCAACTTCTATCTCACCGTTTGCAAACACACGATTAAATTTGAATGGACCCAACCATTTTGACTTGAGTTTTCCTAAAAAGAGTCTCACACGAGTGTTATAGGGAAACAAAAGATCACCAACTTTAAACTCTAGATGACGGATTTTGGTGTCATGACATTTTTTCATTTTCTCATTATAAAGGGTTGAACTCTCATAAGCTCTAAGTAAGCATGGAGTTGGTCAACTTGATCCTTTGACGCATCCTCCCAATTCATACAGGGACATACTAATCGGGGTCTTGAATGCAGATCTATACGCCTAAAGAGCATCATCTAACTTTCAGGATCAATCGGTTCGATTTGTATTAACGGTTTTGCCCAAAATCCCTTTGATTTCCTGGTTGGATACCTCAACTTGCCCAATTTTTCTCGGATGACAAAGGGTGGTAACCTTATGCTTGACTCAATACTTGCTTAACAATGATGCGAATATTCAACTATAGAAATGAGAGCCCCCATCACTTATGATTGCACGTGGAGTTCCAAATTTTGTGGAAATGTATCTCTTGAAGAATTGAACCACACTTCCTTATTCATTGTTGGGTAAAGCCACCACTTCTACCCACTTAGAGACATAAACAACAGCTACCAAGATGTATTTGTTCCCATAAGATCTCACAAAAGACCCCATCCCATGAAATAGATTCCTCATACATCAAACAACTCTACCTCTAAAATAAGAGTTAGAGGTAATTCATGTCTTCGCGATACTCCCCCTTGCTTTTGGCATTGCACACACTTCTTTACAACAGAGTTCGCATCTTAATACAACGTTGGCCAATAATAGGAACTTTGTAGTACTTTAGCAATTGTACGCACTCCACTATGGTGCCCACCAATTCAGTGATGTATTTCAACCGTAAAAAATAGCATATACCTCAACTTTTGGGATGCATTTTTAATCATGTAATCCGCACACTCTTGAAATAAGTAAGGTTCATCCCAAAAGTACTATTTTGAATTTAAAAAGGTACCTCTTTCATTGGTAAAAAGTCAGCCCATCGGGAAGAATCTCACACACAATATAATTTGAAAAATCTGAATACCAAGGCGAAGCACCATTCAAAACAACAATCACCAACTCATCGGGTAAGGCTTCTTCAATATCTTTTCACCAGAAATAACCACATTTTTTCAAGCCTCGACAAATGGTCCGCCACTTGGTTCTCACACCCCTTTCAATCTTTGATTTCAAAGTCAAACTCTTGCAATAATAATACCCATCGGATCAACCTTGGCTTTGTATCTTTCTTAGCCATCAAGTAACGTACATCATCATTATTGGTGTGTACAACTACCTTGGTCCCCAAAAAATAAGCTCTAAACTTTTCAAAAGCATAGACTATGGCTAACAACTCTGTCTCAGTGACAGTGTAGTTCTTTTGAGCTACATTGAAGGTCTTTCTTGCATAATAGACCAGGTGAAACAAATTTCCCTTGCATTGTCCAGTACAGCCCCCAAAGCCACACCGCTTGCATCACATATTCGCTCAATTGGAATGCTCCAATCCGGAGCAACAATGATTGGAGCTGAAATGAGCTTCTCTTCTAAGTACAAAAATGCTTTGACACCAGCTTTATCAACTCTCGAAGACACTATCCTTTTCAAGTAGCTTGTAAATAGGGTGAGCCACCTTAGATATATTTTTTATGAACCTTCGGTAGAAACCCAGATGACCCAAGAAGATCCTAACACGTTTAACCGATATATGATGAGGCAACTTGGTGACAACTTCAAATTTAGCTTGATCAACTTGTATGCCTTTTCCCAAAATTTTGTGCTCCAATACAATACCTTCCTTGACCATGAAATGACATTTCTCCCAAGTAATAATAAGGTTTGTTTCGAAACATCTTTGAAAGACTCTACCAAGATGCTCAAGGAATGCTTCAAATGTATCTCCCACAACCAAAAAGTAATCGATGAAAACCTCCAACAAATTCTCAACCATATCAGCAAAAATAAAGAGCAAACACCGCTGAAACTTCACGGGTGCATTAAACAATCCGAAGGGCATTCTTTTGAAAGCAAACATCCCATAGGGATATGTGAATATTGTCTTTTCTTCATCTTACAATGCAATAGAGATTTGAGTTTAACTGGAGTAACCATATAAGAAACAATACCATCCACAAATCGGAAGTCTATCAAGCATTTGATTTATAAAAGGCATCCGGAAATGATCTTTCTCAGTCAATGCATTCAACTTAAGATATTCCATACATACACGCCAAGCGGTAACGGTCACATTGGCACAAGCTCCCCTTTTTCATTAGGGACCATGGTCATACCTCCTTTCTTTGGAACACATTGGACGGGACCAACCCATTTGCTATCCGTAATAGAGTAGAAAACTCCCGCATCAATCCACTTAATCTCTTTCTTGACGATTTTTTGCATAGGAGGATTCAACCTCCTTTGATTTTCAATACTTGACTTACAATCACTAGCCAATTGGATCTTTTGAGTACAAATACGGTGAGGAATTGTCACTATGTCGGCAATTGTCCACCCAATAGCCTTGATAAATCTTTTCAACACACTAACAAGTGCTTGCGCTTGCCATTCATGCCAATCCGCAACAATAATCATGGGTAAAGTATTATTTGCTCCCAAGAACAAATAACGAAGGTGAGGTGGAAATACCTTCGATTCGAGCTTTTGTGGTTCCTCAATAGATGGATTTGCTGGAGGACTTTCCCTATTCTTCAAATCAATATCAAGTTTTAGAGGGATCTTAGAATAAGAACCGAAACCCGATGGAGCGGCCACTGCCTTATCGTAACCTTGAATTTCTTCTCCATCATAGTTCAAAAGGACGGTAGCAAAAAATTCACCAACACAAGAAACTTCACTCACACTAGCAACTGCTTCATCAATCACGTCAATGACCGATATCACATGGAGGTAACTTGGTTGCTTCATTGATTTACAAATATCAAATGTACCTTCCTCACCATTTACCCAAAATTTTAGTTCACAACTTTCCACATCAACAAGAGCTTTCTCGGTTGCCAAGAATGGCCTAGCAAGAATAATAGGGACCTCAGAATTAATCCCACGATCGAGGATCACAAAATCTTTCGAAAATATGAATTTATCTACCTTCACCAAAATGTCATAAAGGAAAGGATTCCAATAGGGATCTTGATAGAGCGGTCGGAAATAAAAAGATGCATAGTGGTAGGTTTAGGGTCACCTACCCCAAGTTGCTTGAAAATGGCATAGGACATCAAGTTCATACTCGCCCCCAAATCACACAATGCTTTAGCGAATTGGAGCATCCCTATAGTGCAAGGGATAATAAATGCCCTTGGGTCATCCTTCTTGACAACCACGTTGCTCGACATAATGGCACTACAACTATGGGATACTTCAATAGTCTCGAAATCCATACTTCTCTTCTTAGTGACCAATCTTTCATAAACATTGCATAACCCAACATTTCTAACAACGCCTCCATCAAAGGAAGAATAATTGAAAGAGTTTTGAGGACGGAAATAAATTTTTGGAACTTTACATCTTCATCCCTCTTTTTCAATCTTTGAGGGAATGGTAGAGTAACTTCGGGCAGCGACTTTGTAGGTACTTAGGGAGGCAAAACCCCCACATTTGAATTTTTCGCATCACCGAACACACCACTTTTTGGTGCATAATCAACCTTATTGGAGGCTTCATTGTTCAAATCTTTGGCACGTACATCACTTTCAAAACAATGGTTTTCCCTTTGCTTGAACTTGCATTTTTATCATTTGGCACATCAGTTTCCACAACCTTTCCACTATGGTTCACGATGTCCATGCATTGCACATTATCATTCTTTAGATTGGCTATGGTATTACTAGGGAGGCCTCCTTTTGGTCTCAGATTCAAGTGAGCAGAAATTTGACCCATTTGAGTCTCAGGTAGTTTCATAGAAACCGAATAAGCAGTCACCATTTGATTCAAGGAGGAGAAATCAACCTTCATATCCTTGAGCACTTTATTCGACCCTTCTACCTTTTTTAGGATGCGAGCAAGCATGTCTTAAGTCAAAACGCTTTTGGGGTTGGCATTTGGTTCCTTAGGCTTTTGATGGTCATGAGGAGTCACATAACGATCTCTATCACAATCCCTTTATCTCCAATTAGCACCTCTATCACACAAATCTCGTTCCTTATCTCTATAACCACTATCACGATATTTGATCCAATCTTGATTCCCACCCAGCCTTGGATAGCTCAGACAAGAACCCCCCACTTGGTTCGACAAGAATCGTACCTCTTCATTATAAATGGCTTCAAATTGTGCATCATTCGGGCTCATCCCACTACTAGCACCCACCGTATTCACAACCTTATAACCACCTCCCATGACATATTTCGTCAACAAGTCCAATTGCGTCATCATCTTGGCCATGCTTTCATCACTCTCTTGGTTCTTCTCCATTTGTTCTTTAGTCCACCCAATATTGAGAGGAGATACTTGATCCTCCTCGTATGCTATGCTAGAATAATCTTCATTATCTCATCAAGTAAAGCCAACGCCACGACAAATGATTGTCTCATGATTCCACCTCGAATAAGTTGATCGATGACTCCTCTGTTGATAATGTCAAGACTCCTTTAGAAATATTGCAAGAGCACATTATCCGACAACCCATGAGAAGGACATTGAAGTATTAACTTTTGAAACCTCAACCAAGTTTCATGAATGGGTTCACCATCAATCCGCTTGAAATTTTGAATGTTGTCCCTAAATTTCAACATCCTCGAGGGAGAAAATAATCTTTCATAGAGCACCTCACTGAGCTCCTCCCAAGAAGTAATAGAGTCCCTTGGTAGTTCGACCAACCACTCCGTTGCTTCCCCCACTAGAGAAAAGGGAAACAAACGAAGCCGGATTGAGTCTTGAGAGATATTCTTGAAGGAGAACGGTCTACACACATCCACAAAATTCTGAATGTGATCATGAGGGTCCTCATGAGCAAGTCCCCCAAAGAAGCATTTCATTTAGAGAAGCTGAAGCATAGTTCTGATCACAAGAAAAATAGCATTTCCCAGAGTTGGGGGGAAATGAATAGCACCATCGCTTCCCATTTGATCCGCATTAACATCGTTCAAGTCCCCAATGTTGTCATTATGCCCAAGTTAGTTAGCAACATTGCTCCCATTCACACTCATTTCTTCACCTATTGAGAGAAAACAACAAAAACACTAATAAGAGAGTTCTACTACAACCAAATTAGTTCAGAAAATTCTTTAATAAAATAATTCTAGACACCACTCCCCGACAGCGACTCCATTTTTGATAAAGCTCCACTACACTTCTTATAATTAAAAGTGTAGGCGGTCGCTAACAAGTATAAACCTAATGGTGAGTTGGGGTCGATCCCGCAAGGAGTAATCCAAAAAAGAATTCAAATACGAAGTATGAAAATGTTCTAATTTGTTGTAGAATGGAAATAAACAAAACACAACATAATGTAAAGTAATAAGTTTCAATAATCTATGTTAATAGTTTGGTAATCAATTGTTAAAAAAGATAATTAATGTGTTGTTTGAACAGATAGAGAGGGAACCTTATGAGCGTGTGATCAATCCAATACTAATTTCGCTTAATGGCTAATGAGCAATTGCTTTAAGTCGTTGTATCTCAATGGGTAGGATTGATTGTAACTATACCAACCATTTTTCAATCAGCTATTATGTTTCAAGCGACTTCCTTCGAAATTCAACAAGCTTAACAATGCAAAACAACCTAAATCCTTAATTCAACCCACTTTATTAAGCTGGGTTGTAAAGACACAAGTCAATACAACTATCAATCATTTACTCCACTCTAAAAAACTTTCACAAGAAAGCATAGAGAGCTAAATCTAGAACTAAATTTCCAACTTCAGTTCATCAATGAAAACATGAATAAATAACTGAATCCATTTTGAAAAAACATTAAATCTAGCAATTAAAAATACGACAAGCTACTTTATGTATTAAATTACGTAGTCACACGCCTAAGGAGAGGGGCTTTAGCTAAGCATAACTAAAAGCAAAATATAGTTACCAAAAAGATGTTCCATTGGAATGTAAAAATCTCCAATGTTCAATGCTAAGATTAAGACTAAAACCTCAATAACTAAGCTCAAAACCCTCTCCAAGAATATTCAGTATTGTAAAAGTATGCAAAATCACTCAAACCTATGTAAGAACCTTTTCCCTCTCTTCAAAAATCAATTTGTATATTTCCAAAAACTTCCAAAATTTTAGTACATAGTCCAATCACCGAAGTTAGTCACAATCGCCGAATGACTCAGCAATCCACCGATATGCACACCTTTTCGCCATTATGACTTAACTTCTGCATCTAGCTGTTCTTTTCATTTAGGCGAGCTGGATTGAGATCGCCGTTCCATACAGTGAATAGCCGAAGTGCACTTTTATTCATCGAATTGGATTAGTTCATGAGCAAACTCACTGGACCTTTTGGTGACCTAGAAGCACACTCAGATGAGTTTCTGAGTAGCTTTTGCGATCTCCAGCCTTCTTTTTCTTCAGCTTTTCCAAATGTTTTGCTTCTTTTTGAAATTAATGTCCTTCCCTTGTTCTTAAACTTTCATGGCTGCACATAAACAATTTAACATAAGTTGTGAACACAAAATATGCATTGAGGAACTAATTCATTCAATAACAAGACCTAAATGAGTCAAAATTCCCGACTCATCACACGCCACAAAAAATTTAGGCCAAAAACACATCGAGATCACATATCACCAAAAATCTATGGACTAGAGCACACGTAAAATGGAAAATTTTGTATCTTCCGTTCCGGACCTCATTTGAACTTGAAAATGTAGATGTTTGCCCCTCCATATCAACCTACGTCATTAATAAGATTGTCACAAACGCCCATAAAAATTTCAACAAAAATTACATCGGGATCACATATCACCCAAAATCCATAGACTATAGCCCATGTAAAATGGGAATTTCAGTATTTCTCATTTTGGGCCTCTTGTGAACTTGGAAATGAAGACATTTTCCCCTCTGGACCAAATCACACAATTATAAGGTCATCACGGACGTGTCACTCCCCGAGCTTAAACCCTGGGTGGGACTGGCACTCGAGAACCATTGCTGGCCTTAAGCGAACCCTTGGCCTGGCTTTCTTACTCACCGGTAGACTTTACTCAAGATAAATACTTTTAAAAATAGTATATTGAACTGCTCAATAAATAACTAAAAATGTAATAAATAACATTCACTGCCAAAATGGAAACTCAAGTCTCAACTTAACAGAAAAGGAAAACTAAAGACTCATGAACTAACATCAACTAAATCTGTCTATGTAACAACCCGGAAATGTAGTAGGAGAAACTAGAGCCTAACGAGTTTGTTTTGAGTTTGTTGTGGGGATTAGAAGTGTAAAATGACTTCCCGAGCTTAGGTTAAGGTGTTTTGGGGTTAGACGTCAAGGTATGACCCCCCAAGGACCAATAAAGGGTCAATGAGAAGGACCCTAAAGTCTAAACCCCAAGGTTGCCTAAGTTCCAAAAAGCTCCCAAAATTGTGGGAGTGGTTCGTTGGTCAAAGGGAATAAAGGAAGCTAGAGGTCAACCTACGCCCCACCAGTACGGTATGTGAGCTGACCTATGCCCCGTAGGTGGTGGGCATAGGTCATTACTCCTATGCTGTCCAAAATCTCGGCCTAAGGTAAACTAGTTTAGGAAATTCCTTTTTAATTAGTTTTCATTAAGGGTCGATTAATATGGAATTATTACATATATATAAACTATTTTACGTAATTTAACACCTCATTAATTCATTATAACCCAAGACCCCAAATCATAACTACCTCTCCTCACACAAAATCTTCTCTCTAGAAACCTCCATTGAAGAACAAAAAAAGAGATCAAGTAGAGCTTGAAGAAGGGATATTCTCAATAATAATTTGGTTGGATTCTACACTTAAGGTATGGGAGTTTTCATCCTTGGGTAGCCATCACCCAAGGACCCCTTCAAAACCTTTTATCTCAATTCTAGAAAACCCAAATAACTAGGGTTTCCACTAAACCCCATGGATTCCTTTAAAAGTAGCTTTTAAAGGTTGAATTATGTTTTTTTATGAATTAATTACTGATTTTACATGATTTTAACTTGAATTCTTCAATAATCCATGAGTTTCCCCAATCCTAGATATGATTCTTCTTTACATTATGAATGATATTGCAAGTTGGTCCAATTGATTGGATGTGAGTAGATTATGATGTTATTTCTTGATTTTAATATAATTATACATGTATAATTGATTAACCTAAGGTGCTATGATGAAATTGATATACTCTAGGGTTATGACATGAGAGACGCAAAATGAGGGTTTAGATGTGACCTTCTATAATTGATGAACTTCTTGATGAATTGCCTTAGATTAGATCACTTAGACACGAATTGATTATGAGTGAACCTTGTGAACAAGAACTAATTTTATTAGGGCTTGTATGAGGGATCATGGTTGTTTAGTATTGAGAACTAGGTATACATGATGATCATGTGTCCTCCTAATGTTGCTCCCGGTATGTGTTTCATGCTTACTCCTATTCCGGTAGTGCTTCTCTTTTGTGACTTGATGAATTGGACATGATGAGCTTTTGTGTTGTCCTTAGTGTACTTGGGTTTGATTATGGTTGTCACGCCTTGAGCTAGCCCCGAGACGCGGACACGAGACCTAGGATCACAAGTGACCCCAAGCTAACCCTACTGGCATAATCATAACCATACTAAAGATAAAGTGAGAAATAAAATTGATGCGCAAGCTAATCATAAATAAATCCGAAATGATGGGGAATACCCATATACTAAATTTGAATATCAAATCTGAGAGTTTAATACAAAAGAAATATCAAACTCAAAATACTAAGTTGAATAAAACTATGTCTGAAACTATCCTCTAACTGACTAGAAGTGTTGGGACATTCCCCAGCTAAGTCTAGCAAAACTGAAACTAAAATAATGAAAACTGAAAGATAACATGACTATTGTCCTCGAAGAATGAGGACTCGCCACTGATGCTGCTGAATTAGAGATCGGGAACCGATCTAAGCGTAATCTGGATGCTGAGAACCTGAACCTACATCACGAGAAGATGTAGCGCAAAGTATGCATCAGTACTTGAAAGGTACTGAGCATGTAGTATAGAGTAAAGTTGAAATGAACATATAACTGAACAAGCAATAAATAAAAAATATAGTCTAAACATGTTATAGATACTGAATACTGGGCTAACTGAATGCAATGACCAAATGATAACATGCTACGACTGAATACTGACTATACTGACATGTGGTCAATGCAATGGCGTCTGGAGATCTACTAATAACCGATAATAAAACCACATGAGCTAAATGTGGAGTTCGATGTATAGGCCCCATCGAGAGGACCCAATACACCCCGACAAAGGTGTAGAGGTATGTTGGCGTGATCACTAAAATGATGCCCACAGAGGGGACTTACAACCTACGTGGCTCGTAGTTTTGGGACTATATGGGTGACTGACTGATAACGTTCAAATATACTTCTTGAAAAGAAATATAAACGATCGTATGCAATATATTTACCCAACTATGAGTCGGGGTCGATCCCACAGAGAATATGGAAGAATATTATCAATAGCAAATATTTAACTCGATAGTCG
>JAJOOS010017833.1:0-26154 GCA_029582725.1 Solanum chiquidenum | reverse complement strand
AAATAGTATATTTATATATAGTAGTAAAATAATTATTGGTAAAATGATGGTTATATAATTGATATATTTAAAAGGTATAAAATAGTAATAATTATTGGTAAAATGATGGTTATATAATTGGTATGTATGTATGTTTATATATTACATGATTGCATATTTGGTGAAACTACGATGCAATTATAATTGTGAAAACACTATGCATACTTGATGAAACCTACATGTTTTTTACCTAGATGAAAATAATGGTAAAAATGTGAGAGAAGACTTCCATTAATAATATGATTTGATTGAATAAAAAAATAAGAGAGAGAAAATCAATATATAGAAAAACAAAGTAACGTAAAAGAGTAAAATTGTGGTTGAAAAAGTAAAAAAAAAGTAAACAATAACTATCAATCCCATAAAATTAGCATATAACTTTATCAAAAAAGGAATAAACTAATTATGATCCCCAAAAGGTCCACTAAGCCTAAAAAAGGAAAAAAAATAAAAGTAATGAAATGTGTGTATTTGAAACTGTTTAAGAGAGATAATATTTGATAAATATTAATATCCTAATTATACTCCATATAAAAAGCACAAAATACTAATAATATGAGAGAAAAATCTGTAAAATAAAATAAAATAAATACAAAAATTAAATGTTTTGTTATGTATGTAATTTAAAAACTTAGTTTGTAATTAAATATAAGTATATTGATATTTTGTTAATAAAAGTCTTAAGTAGTATATTTTTATAATTTTCCCATATACAAATCACTCAACCCAACCTTTAGCTACATGCTCTTACTATCACGGTCTAATAACCATGACCCATAAGCCTTATTTACAGCCTTCTTACCTCATTATGTTGTTAACTCTACTATTAAACATTCAACCTTCCTACCACTCTAAGGCTTTCCCAAACTTATTATTTATACCACCCAAAAGATTCTTTAAGTCTACCTTGTATGCCATACATCACACATACCCCACTCTAACCGCCTTAACTCTTGGCCAACTTGACTCTACACCTTTTTATCAAAAAAGTTCTGAATCACTATAACAGATATATACAGTTCTAGCAAATAAATTATGCACAAGATTCCCAATGATCAACATAAGTTTTTGTGTGTGTGTTTGGCCGTAACAAGAATCAATAGTTAAAATTTTCTTACTCGTACAAACTATTTTATTATTATTATTTTATCTTTTCCAATAAGATAAAAATCAGAGTCAATTAATAGAGTGTTTAAGACAATTAATAGAACTGAAATTGCTTGCACACCCAACCTTCAGACTTTGTAGAATAGAGTATTGAACCTTGTTGTGAAAAGTGTACTAAATTTTTTAGAAATTGTATATATTTATTTTATTAGTAATAAGATATGTTGGACTTTGTGAACTATTCTCATTTAACTTGTCTATTGTTTGCCTAATAATGGCTCAACAAAATATCTTCTACAATTGATGAATTGCTTTCATGCCTATTACCATGTTAACTCCTTTTTTTTCTTTCTAAACCTTCATTAGGAGTAGATGTATTTTGTGCTAATCTAATTTATGAGAGTCCTTTTTATTTTAGTGAAGAATTTATTACAACCACAATTCTTTCTCTTTTTAAAAATTGTTTTATATTGATTATTCTTATTAGTAGTAGATGAATAAGTGATGTCGTACTTATATTTTACTGAATTATAATTTGAAGTTTCTTTTTACCCTTTATTCAATCATAACTAGAAAGAATATAAAAAATCAATTCATAAAGATATTATTATATTTATATGTGTACATTTATTTCACTATCAAAAAAATTGCTCATACATAACATACATCTTTTTGATAATATGTTATTCATATATTGCTAAATAAAATTATTTTCTATTTAGCTATAAAATTTGTCCACGGTAATTTTCTATTTTCTTCGTAAAGTTTGGTATATGATTTTCTAGGTAAGAATTTATTTTTAAAATATTCTTTTGCTAAAAATTATGTAGTATAACATGAAAATTTATGGTTAGAATTTATTTTTAAAAAAGAACAAACAACTTTGAGCTTAACACCGACCATATTAGTATAAAGATTCATATTTTCTGTCTTATTTTATTACTAGATACCATGCACGAACCCAATATATGTGTGGTACGGATAAAATTAGGAGAGTTAATTAAATTTTTATATCATTTTAAATATTTTAAGTAGTTAATTATTGTGATTTATAATAATATTTATATAAATTTTAAATAATATATACAACTTCCTCTGTTCCAACTTATGTGGTATAGATGAAATTTTGAGTTGCTCGACACTCGTTTCTCTATATATACTTTGTACGAGTTAGAGCCGTCAAAATGGGCTTACCCCATGGGGCCGACCCAACACAACATGTTATTGGGGTAGGATCGGGATAAAAAATTTCAAGCCCATTTAAAACTAAGGCATAGAAGCCCGACCCATATAAGTCATTGGCCTTTGAGGCTTGATCGGGACCGGGCCAAGATCGGCTTTACTTTTTTTTTTTTAATTTTGCATCAAATAAATATTGTTCTTAAGGGTTAATTCGATTTTTCTAATTAAATATAATTTCTATTATTGTGATAAATATTTTTTCGTACATTTTCAAAATTAGGAAGCTTAACTAATTAATGAGTTGCTAATTTATATCAATTTTATTTTTAGAATGACTAATTTTATCAAATAAGCTAGTCTTGCAAAATAATTATTTTTAATTTAATAAATTATGGCTATTTAATAAAGAAGAGATTATAATTTTAATAGATTTACTTTGAAAAAAATTTGACAATCCAAGTCTTTTTAATTCAGTCAATCCACGTGTGCCACGTAGGAAGCACATGAATTGTGCTTTTTCAACTTAAATCTTGACCATCCAATCTAATCCAAGGGCTTTAATTAATCCATCATTTTACAATATTATATATATATACTCTTTAATTTTATTAACCGTCCAATCAAACGATTGGACGACCAAAATTAGACCAAGATTTTTCTTCTTTCCCAAAATAGACTCATATTGTCCCTATGCTATTCTTTTCCCAGAAATGCCTCATTGCTTCCTCTTCCCAAAAAATCAACGCGCCTCTTCACCTTTTCCAGAGAAAAGAAAACTCGTCTGCTCCCTTCTCTTTCCCCAAAACGTCTTCTCCATAGACGCCCAGGCTCCTCTCCCATCACCTCTTCCTCATATGTCTCTTCCTTCCCCATGGCCGCCCCACGTGCTCCCCATCACCTCTGTCAGAAACAACTCTGGGTAGCCGAAAAAATGTCAATTCCGACGGTTCCTTGTCCTATCTATCACTCACCCCTTTATAAAAAAAAACTATCTTTGCTATTGTCACTTTTCCAAATCAAATATTGCCCCAAATAATATTTAATTTCTTAACATGTTATTTCACGATTTTGGATATGGCAACAGGTTCAAAATACTATTCTTTTTACGAATGTTATTTATTTATTTTTATAATTTATAAATCCCCTACACTTAAATATACATATTATTTTACTACATCTAATCCATCGCCAATTTATTCCTACATGTAAATAAAATAATAAATGTTCATATGTTTAAACAACATACATATATATACTATCCTTTATAATAAAATAATTTAAGATCACAAACTTTTATATAATATTTTAACATTTAGTATGCATTATTATTTATTCTATTAAACTTCATTTTTCGCACATACTACTATATATTTACACCGACTACTATCCTATTTTATTTTATTTTTTCTATTATGGTTTAATTATATATAAATAAAACGACAATTTTTAATGTCCTTTTAACTCAACATTTATATATTTTGGATAAATTTACATAAGACACATCCATATTTTCCAACATATAAAATTGTCATATATTTTAAGTACATATATTTATTTACTTAATTATTTTGCTGTAGGATAAATATACTACTATTTTATAGACGTATATATGCCATACCTTGTATTTTACTCTTTTTTCATAAACTAACGAAATTTACTTATCATGAATTTTAATGCAAATAAACTAAATAAATTTTTCTAATCATTTTCCTAAATTGAGTTTGAGGACTATCTTCGGATAGATTCTGAGTGATGCTTAATACCTTCCCCTCAAGTAACCAAAACCCTTACTTAGAATCTTACTGATTTCACAAATCAAAACAGAGTTTACATTTATATATTTAAAAAATAGATTTCCTAATATTTTCTTTAAAATTTAGGTGGCGACTCTAAAACAAAAACAAAAAAATTCAAAAACCAGAGTGGTAGCCATATTATGTTGTGAACTATTTTGGCTGGTTCGAAATAGGGTGCAACAGCTTGGCGACTCTGCTGGGGACCCTTATTTAGATTTTAACCTCAGAAAACTCAATTTAGGAATAACATTTGTGATTACTTGTTTATATTCAGCTTATTATTTTCTTTGTTGAAATAATATATTGTTTTGACTGAAAGGTTGCAAGTGAAATCCAAGCTTGTGTTCCTTATTTGTTTTAAAACACTACTTGTTACTGCTTTGCTACACTGTCATTTGCACTTTCTATCTTGTCTTTGGTCGTACACAAACACACACTGAACACGCAAGGGGTGTTCCTACACTCCTCCGAAATTCTCTTTGGATTTCTTAGTTTCAGAGTTAGTGCAGTTTAGATAGTGCGCCTTCTCGCAATTACTTAGTCGCACTCTCAATCATTTAGGGAAAAATAATCTTGCTCTAGAAATAGGTCATGTTACATAGCCTTAGGCAAAATAATATAAGGTATTGTCGTTGTGTTTAGGAAACCACTCAAATGTCAATGAGTTTCTTCTTTAAAACTTGACGACATACATTTTGTGTGAAATTGATATAAATCATCCAAACTAAAACACTTAACGGAGTTGGAGCAAATGAACTTACCCACCCTTTACCTTTATTTCAGATGAACATCAACCAAAATTTGTTGGATATTCAAATGGTTGTTTCAGCGCCACATATTTTACAAAATTGGTGGCAAAATTTCCACAGGATACACGGGGCTGAGATTTGAGGGCCTTAGGAGCATTATTGTCACTTCTAGGGACACAATGCGATAAAGTCTTCGTTACTCAACTAATGAGGTTCTGGGAACTGAGCACAATAACTTTCAAATTCTTGGATTTTGAGATCACTCCTATACTAGAGAAGTTCAGTGGTCTTACCAAACTACCAATTAGAGGGAGGTTGCCGATGATCCCATCAGATGTGATTTTCTAAGCCTCCTAGATCTGTATATATTTCGATCGTTGAGATATGTGAACGGCAGAGAGAACGAGTTAGACTATCTCTTTTAGAGGTCTGGGCACCTAGAAGGTTACGATGAATATCAATATGAATTTGCATGTACCCGCGGAGCATGGGTGCATATGAGGCCAAGAGTATTCATTATGACTATTTTGGGAATCATGGTATTCCCGATAAGGTCCCATTCTGTCGACATCAACATATTGCCGATGGTTATAAGCATCTTTAACAATCCGCAAAGATTTTCTTTGGTGCTTATGATCCTCACCGAAGTTCTTCGTTCAATGACAACCTGCATTATGGGGCACGACTTTTTCAGGGGTTGCAGTATGCTGCTACAAATTTGGGCGAGGAAACATTTCTATCGTCGTGATCCACAAATGGGTTACTACATAGATGCATGTAACAAGATCGAAAGCCACGAAGATCATCTCCGAAATTGGGTAGGCGAACCGACAGAAAGGGAAGAGTGACGCACATTCTTGAACAACCTTACAGGAGATGCCATCAAATGGAAGTTTCCTTGAATAAGAGGATTTGCGTTTGCAAGGACTCAATATTTTTTCCTTTATCGAGTTAATTGGGCTGAGGGGTATTCAACCATATGCGCCTTTTTGGGTTATGCAACAATTTAGAGTTATCCAAGACATTCCGCTATGGTCGATCATGGGATCACATGAAGAGGATTTCACTTAAGTCTCACTCGAATGGATAAGAAATCTCCAAGCCGAGTGGGAGAACATGATTGATTTAAACATAGGAGAGGAAAGATGGTAACGCTAGAATATTATGATTAGCGGAATGTTGTGAGTCATATGACTCATCCAAGCGTACCAGGGCATCGGGGGTTTGTAGACAACCAACAGATTGATTGGGTTAGAGAATCAGTGCTTCATCGCATGGGATTCACCACACCCATGTATAATCAAATTGTTCCTGGATCCATTGATTATTTAATCCAGGTGGTTGAAGAAGAAGAAGAAGAGGGAGAAGATCCGGAAGAGGATCCAGAAGAAGACCCGGAAGAGGACCCTGAAGAAGACCCAGAAGAGGATCCCGAAGAAGATCCAAAGGAGGATCCTGAAGAGAACCTAGAAGAAGAGGTGGATGAAGACCACGTGGTGGTTTCTGAAACGGGTTCTAACATCTATGACCCAAAAGATGGAGGGGTGATAGACATGTCACCCAAGCGCGGCCTTGAAGAGTCTCAAGAGCACTACCCAGGGCCATATTATGATGGGGACGATGACGATGATGATGCTCCAACCTGGCCGTAGATCATCTTTCTCCTTTGAACTCTTTCATAAGCTCCTCAAAGTACCATGTGACCTATCCCTCTTGTATGCCTTGTGGCCACCCCCGTACTTTCATTTCATAAGCTTCTGATTGTCTACCTCAATTTAACATCCAAGAATACCTTAATCAATGAAGTTATGTTTGCTCCAAATCTAAAATGTGTTTAAATGGGTCATTTATTATCAATCTAATTGCAACGTAGGCACACCTCAGGCAAAAAGTTCTATATTAGGACGTGTTTTGAATGTCGCTAAATAGGCGTATATATGTGTTACACTTACATACTTGTTACATCTTTCAATATTTACCAAACTAACATAGTTTCCCCTTTTCTTTTTCATTATTTATCCCTAAAAGTACGTTGATTTGTGTCGACTTGCAAACTGGCTGACTCACGATATAACCTTTGATCAAAAGGAAAGATGACCGATAAAGACGAGTTCAACGCTGCTGTAAACATAATGATACTTATTGAGAACCCCGAAGGTTCTCGAAATATGACAGACATCCAAAATGAAGAAAAAATGGCTCACATGGAACAAGAACTCGAGATCTTGAGGGAAGAATTATGTCAAGTGTGAGACTTGGCCAAACTGTCGGCTACCACTTTCCCTACTTTCAAGACGCCTATCTACTTCCCAAAGGCAGGCTTACCTTCTGCCGACTTGCCAAATCAGCCAAAACTAACTCAACACGCTCCCGCACACGGTCGAGTTCCACCAGCTTCTCCATCCGCATTTAGGACCATTCCTGACCTCTCTAATCGCGACCCTACCATACCTGCAATGCAGCAGATACTTGGGGCACATGTCGTCGCTCCCTATGAGCCACATGTTCCACATGTATATGCCACTGGATCTCCTACCTTCACAACGCTAGCTATGGTTAATATCCCGTATGAGGTCGATCAATATGCAGAAATGGAGAAAGATGCTCGGTTGAAAGAAGATGCATCGATAAATGCCCAACTTCATGGTCTAAGAAAGGCATTGAAAAGCTTACAAGTCACTAGGGGGATGGAAAGCCTTGATTATAATGACTTGTGCATCTATCCAGACATTGGCATGTCGGTAGGGTACAAACCATCAAAGTTTGACATGTTTGATGGAAAAGGTGACCCTCACGCACATTCAAGGGAGTATTGTGACAATTTAGTCGGTGTAGGGAGAAATGAGAAGATTAGGATGAAGTTGTTCATCTGGAGTCTGTATGGAGAAACATTGGCCTGGTATACGCGCCAGGTGATACGTCCAAACTTACACCTCAATTAAGAGGTATAAATAGTTGAAGTCAATTTATAGAACTCAACGTGAGTTGAGGTCGATCCCACAGAGAATTTCTTTACATAAATGATTTCACTGTCGCGTTTTACTCAAATGTCGTTATTATTTCCTAAAGAAACAGTTGCAGAAAGTAAAATGGGTATAGCTATAAAGCTCTAGTAACCAAGGTTGTTAACTAAGATCTAATTTAACAATTAACAAAATATTAGTTCTAAAGTTTTTTCGATAATTAAATGAAACTAGAATTGTGTTCCCCATAACGTTGCACTAATGTTCTTCCATAATTGAATTTCTGGAAATTTATTTCTACAAAATGCAGGCGAGCTAAATATATCTGATACTTCTCAGTCTAATCAGATAATTTTCACTCAAGTCCTCTCGATCCCAGAGTGTTACAAGTTTTACCCTCGCTTATAATAGTGCTAAAGTTCTTTTCTCTCGAACTCGAACTTTGACTCCATTTCTTCAGGTTAATTTAGCTTTTTTCCTATCATTGTTCTCTCGAACAAATGATAGATATAGGCTTACTCCAATACGTGCACTCATTAGAATACATGAATAACGAAAGCTAAATTATAATTCGCAAATATAAATTGCCTTTCACTCGTTTTACAAAATTACATTTAGATTTACGTCATAGATCCCACAATCCCAATTGTGGTATTTAACCACTCATGATTTCACGTAAACATACAAATGTATATAATGAAAACATGACAAGAAATTACTTGCGAAAATAAGCAAATCGATAAGCACTTTGATAATTCAAGAATAAAAAAATCCAACTTTCAAACTTAATACGATGTTAATCTCGAAAACCAAAAGCTAAGAATATCAAACTCCGTTCTTCATTCCAGATAAAAACAAGAGATACAAACTAAAAACGACCTAATTAATTCAAATAAAGTGTTTTAAAAAGAGTCCTACTCGAAGTAGGACTGAACTGTCGGGGATCTTCACGGCTGCCTCCACGATCCGTTAAGTGCTTCATGGTCTGTGAAGCCCTTCGTGGCTTCACTTACACTCACCCAAAAAATATTCTTCAAGGCCTGTACACTGGATCATCACCACAGACACCACCACGGTCCGTGACAATGACCACGGTCCGTGTGGTTGTCCGTGGTCTTCACTTGATCAATCCTCTCTTCAACTCTACAATGCCCACTCACTGGATTATCACCACGGACACCACTACAACTCGTGATAATGACCACGGTTCGTGTAGTTGTTTGTGGTCTTTACTTGATCAATTCCCTCTTCAACTTTCCATTGTCCATTCACTGGATCATCTTCACGACTCTCACCACAGACCGTTGTGAGGTCCACGGCCCATGAGGTCGTCTGTGGTCTTCACTTGGTTAAATCATCTTTCAGCTCCTCCAACCCTAAGCACTGGTTCAACTTTACGAGCAGCTCCACGATCAGTAGTGAAGACCACGGCCCGTGAGGTCGTCCGTGGTCTTTACTTCCACTTTCACTGAATTTTCTTTTTTTCTATCTTCTTTCCCGTCCACATGTTTTACTTGTACAAACACTACCAAACACATCATATCCACATAAATACACTCGATTCTAGTATTAATCCTTGGTTTTCAAGCATCAAATGTGCCAAGATTTCACGGCACATCAACACCCTCAACTTAGAACCATTACTTGTCCTCAAGTGATGAGAAAATAATACATTTAGTCCTCAAATCATTCAAACACTTTTGAAACTACCTAGCAGTCATCCCAAACACAATTTGTATCCAAAACTATCAATCTAACATGCAAGGATCAATAAATGACATCTCATTACTCGTAGTCAACCATGCTTATGCCTGTGAACTATCAACTAACACAATATACTCTCAAATGCAATCATTATGTCCTCACACCAAAGAAGTTCCTCATTCATGATAATTGGGACTAAGTTCTACGCTCACACTCTCAATGAACTTCTAACACTAACAAAAAACTACCATAGGCTTGCCCTTGCTTTCTACGCTCTATTTTTCAAATACCCGGAATAGGATCATTGTAGGACTTTGTTGGCTTGTAACATAGGCTCAGGCTAGGGAATGGATATTTGGGTTTGTGAGTGACTAGTCCCTTCGTTCTCCAAAGTTTCATTTGCACACACCTCTTTTCTAAGCGATTCCATTTTTTTCTTCGTTTCAGTACATCCCATCGGCCATTATTTTCTTTTTATTTTTCTTTTCTTTTCTGCTATTTTTTTATATTCAGCTCACTGGTTGAACCTTTTTTTTCACTTCTTCTTTCTGCTCAGGTTGCAATCACCCTCAACTTAGGTTTTTGGCCTAAGTTGTGACATCGTATCTTCGGAGACTGAAGGATATGGTATTTAATGGGTATGAACAAAAATAGATTTTCAGGCTCAAATCAGGTTCAAATGATAAGCTTTTTATTTGGTTGTTTTATTTTTGGGTTTTTAGTGAATTAGCAAAAATGTCCTACTGATCCTTTCCTATCCGGTTATTCTCAAATTTAAGCAAGACTACTCGGGCAAGTTCTAGTTTCTGCTCCTAGCGTTAGACTTCTAGCAAACCTCACACACGCTACATTCTCTAGGTTCTTGGTTTACCAATTTATTTCCAGATTAGAAATCTTCAACACGTGAATACCTAAAATGTCATCTAAGGATCCTAATAGTCAGGTATGCCCCTATCCCTGTCTCCAAGTGTGTCTCAAAGGTCATCATTTTCAACAGACCAACTGCTGCATAGCCTAACACACAAAAACTTCACAATTTTCTTAAAAACAAAACAGAGCGATCACAGACAAACATAGAGTCAACCTCCATTCATTTTAACAGCTAAAATGGCAGGTTGCTCACCACCCCTCCTAAACAAAAAGACTTTGCCCTCAAATTCAATAAAGAAAAACGAAACAGGGATGTGAGGAGGGGTCATAGCTACAATTCTCTAGGCACCGGTAACTGGCTCAGCGTCGACACCCTTATTAATGGGTGCACTCTCAGAAACTAGCGCAAGATCAAGATGGATACCACTCACTGGAACAGGTGCTCCGCTACCAGAAGCGCCAGCTAACATTGCATCTCGTTGTTGTTGCGCAAATGCTTCTTTTTCTCTGGCTTCCTTCTTCGATTCCCTACGGGATTTTTTTTACCATTTTTTTTCCTCTTTGGACAGGTCAGTCGACAACTCATCACTAGATTCTTCAACTTTTTTCTTTCTCTTGCCTGATTTGCTTGTAGGGAGTTCACCCCAGAAATTGTCAAGTGATTGAGTGGGGGGTGCCTGACTGAGCAATTGGGTCAAGGACTCTGACATGAACGGAGTGGGTATCTATACTGGATTTTCAGTTAGTTTAGCAACTTGAGCTCGTATCTCACCCAATTGTGTCTTAAAATCTTCAGTGTCTACTGAACCGGCATCCTGTACTCGATCCTGGACAACGATCTCCAAACCATTCATCCTGTCTTTTAAGACATGCAGCTCTTTCCGCATCTCATCTTTTATCCTCTTCTCCGAAGCTAACATATCTCGCTCTATTAGCTGGGGCATCTGGTGTACAATCTGGTCGACTAAGGTCCTAGTCTGGCGTTGATCTGCAACCTATTTCTCAAGGAATAGCTAGGAATAGTGACAAAGGTACCTGTAGCCTGTGAGGCTAAAACTGGTGGTGGTGGTACCTCTATAGATGGTTGTGATGATTACCCTTACTCTAGCCCTCTATCCACATATGAAATGTCAATTGGTATGTGAGGAACAACAACCAAAGAACCCACAACTCCAGATTTCGCACCAAGGAGATGGTTTGCGACATCTTTGATTTTAGAGGCTTGGGTGAGCCTGAATGCCTCACCCCATTTGTCAACTAGCCTGTTTGGGGGAATGTTTGCTTGTTGATATAATTTCCTTATCAGACAGGGAAATGGAAGTTCGGCTCTCTCATTTAGTGCCCTGTCTCTCATCTTTGTCGCTATGATCCACCACATATTTATCGGGTAACCAGCCATAATGCACGCTACCAAAGAAGCCAGTGAGGGAGACAAGGTATTATCATTACCTGTAGGCCTCAATTGTGCACGGAAAACAGCCCACCAAACCTTGGCTGGAAAAAATAGGGAAGCTTTAGTGATGAGTACTGGCATTCCTGTGACCCAAGTTGCGTTCTCCCCATCTGATGCAATTTGCCTCGCAATCCATCTCAATACCCGCTCTCTAGAGATCTAAACCTCCATCTCAGTGTCACTGGTGACTGCATGTTGTTTGCCCTAAAAAAGGCCAACTGAGGTTGGTGCTGTGTATTCTGGGCCATGCAACATTCTATTGATAGTAGCCTCGGAGATATCCACAGGGGTGCCCAGACCATAATAGAGTTGAGTGGACCCCAGGTATTGTCCATGTCTTTCTGCCCCCTTTTAGTTGTCTCAATGTCTACAACAAAGTTCATCAACGTGACTGCATAAGAAGCATAAAACTCCCTGGTCAGGGGGCTGAAATATTCTCCCGGTGCATTGTTCATCCAGTCAACCTGATGAAACTAAAATATCCTATAAATGTCGGGGAATGATTTGATAACAACCACTACCACTTTGGTTTCTGCATGATTGGTTGATTCTTAAAGTCGCTAGTCTTGTTCACAATACCATTGTTGAAAAGCTCTTCGAACCTGTTCACAATCCATATAGAACGGAAACATTCAATCATCTGTTGTCTCGCTGCAGGGTCGTGTTCATGGATGTGAACATACTGGACCATGGTATCATCAGTGGTAATCTCCTCATCCCCTACCATAACACCAGTCTCTTTTTGTGCCCTAGTCTCAGCTTCTATTTCTACTGGCGGTGGAGGGGTGGTTGCATCCTTTTAAGAGCTGCTTGTAGACTCTAAACTACCTCCCGATCCATTATCAGACTGGCGACCAGATTTCTCATCGCTACCAAAACTGCTACCTTCCTCTTTTGACAGGGAATGAGTGTTCTGGAGAATTTCTCTCGCTGTCTAGGATCTAGTAGTTTGAGGTGAGTGCTCCTTAATGACAATATTTATTTGAATCTCAAAACTACTACATTCTGATGCTTCATGACCTTCCGATTGAGAAGCAGTCGGTGAGGAATGTTTGGTTGCGTTCTTTCTTCGGGGAGCCATGGTACCTGAGAAATACAAAACTAATTAGTACGCACAACAGTAAAATGACACACTATTGGTTACTTGATGAGTCCACAATTTGGACTCATTTAAGGCTTCATTTTTATAGAATTAATGTCCTCAAATGCATATTTTGTCTCAATAACTAATGTAAAGCATGGACACTACTTGGCAAAAAAGAACAAAACGGCTAAAAAAATAAAGAAAAGGAGGCCTGAGAATTGCCTAAACCATTGGGCGATTCGCCGAATGGCCTTAACCTCGCCCAACGTTATAGTAAGCTGAGCCCTGAAGGAAAAGATCAAGTCGGCGATGAAAAGGAGCAATCGGCGCCACGCCGAACAGTTCTGTGAAGCAATACTATATCGCCCAATGATCCAGAACGCGAAGATGCTGAAGGCAAAAGCTGAAAGTCGATGAAGTAGACCAAAGGCCGGATGGCCGAGTGCATCAGCGATCCTGACTAACTGCACCGAGTGATCCTTCGCTGCACATTTTTAGAGAACTATAAATACTAGTCTGAATTTTTATCTTATTATGAAATTTTAGATACAACATTTTATTTTTCTAAGTTTCAAGTAGAGAGACCTTGTTCTTAGCTTTTGAAGATTTGAAGACTTCCAACTCCAAGAAATTGGAAGTGGGTGTTGAAGATTGTTCATTCTAGAGTCGTTTAAAGTGAATATAAATCATACCTAGTTGATGTTACTTTGATTTGGTATCATTTTCTTCGTTTTCTCTATGTCTAGCTAAAACCCCAATTCTTGGGATGCGATTTTGTGAATATGGGTTAAATTTCCTGTTGGGTATTGCTTATTGTTAGTCTATTTGTTGTTTAAATGTGATTTTGTTTAGTAGTCATGTTGGAACTTAATGAGATTGTAGTTGCAAATACGATTTCATCTTAGTGTTTTTGGCTTGCTTGAGAGAGAGGGTTTAAAACTAAGACTACTAAATCGATAGCCGATGGTTATTGGGTCATCGTGGGTTCAGCTTGAGAGAGTGAATCCTAGGCCTTTTCCCACACATTCAGCTCGAGAGAGTGAATGGGGTAAGGCAGAGGTTGTGCTTAAAAGTGGCAACTCAGTGTTCAAGAGAAACAGAGTTGATTCGGGGTAAGTTGCTCGAGAGAGAATTTACCCCACTAAAGTCTAGCCTAATTACAAATATTCAACAATTGACTATCAATAGGATTTACCCGATTGTGTAGTTTATCACATATTTTATCACAGCCCAAGAATCCCATCTCCATAATTCACATCTTTATATTCTTGCTATTTTTGTTTATTAGTTGAATACAAACCCCATATTGATAATTGACATTCGTGTCACTTCTTGGTTTAGTATGCTTTTACTCGTAAATATTTATAGCTATGATTGACTAGAACATAATTTTACTTTTCTACTTGATTCTCAACTACTAACTGCTCCCTTGGGACTCGACCCCAACCCATTTGGTTGGGTTATATTACTACATGCGATCGTTGACACTCAAACTAGAAATAGTGTCTTGATACGTGAAGTCAAAATGATACCGCTGCCGGGGAGTGGTGTTGGTTAAGAATCTTTAGTTAAGTTTAATTTTGTTCTTATTAGTTATAGTTGAACTTAATTTTTAGTTTTTGTTTGTGTGTTGCTGTTTTGAGCAGAGAATTGGAGTATATCTGGTAGCAATAGTGACACAATGGATCACCCTCATTTGAGATTGATGATTTTTAGGGATAACATCCAAAATTTCAAGCAATTGGAGGGTGAAGCCATTTATGAGTTGGGGTAAAGGTTTAAGACCCTATTGCAGTAAGTGTCAGAAGAGGGGCTGCCTTATGAAGATAAGGCAAACCCCATTATTGGATTTTAAATGTTGACTTGCGTCGTGCCACGACGTTAAGTAAGGCGTTGTTTGGGAGGCAACCCAAGACTCTTTTATTGCTTTATTTTTGTTTTGGTAAATAATGATCTGTTGATTGTGCAAGTTAAAGTGTGGAAAGTGTTTGAAAAGTGTAGGTTAGCGAGTAAATGGTCCAGTCGGCGCATCACCGAGGAGGTCAGCTATCCCGACCTAATCCATCGTTTGACTCAAGACATCTTCAAATTGGAGTCTGTAAAACTCGGCGAGCCTAGGAGAAGCTTGGCGAATCGCCGACCAGGTTGGCGTTCACGATCTAGTCCACCGTTTGGACCCCCACATTAACTAGAGGTCCTGTAAAACTCGGTGAGGTAAGTGACCACTCGGCGGATCACCGAGTGTGTCGGTGAGCACGATTAATGTCGCCAACTGGGTGAGAACTAGACAGTTTTAAGGCTAAAGGTTTAAAAGTTTCAAACTCTTTCACTGTCCCTCACTTTTTATCTTCCCAAACTCACACCCGCACTCTAGTTTATATATTTTTGCACTTTTAGAGTATTTTAGTCGTTGATTTGTGCTCGGATTTAGATTACATTATTGCCTAGCATTTCAATATCATTTTAATCGGCCTCTAAGGTTGGTTTTCCGAACCCCGAGTTTACTTTTATCAAAATTGTACTCTTATACAAATGATCTTATCGTATTGACGTGTGCTGGGCCTCTCTGATAGGATTAGTATGTTTGAATGCCTATTTTAAGCTGATAATCTTGGCCGTATTATTTCGATTTTTTGAAATACCAAATTCTTGAGCGTTGAAATGATTTAAATTTTGTGGGGTTGTGCTTGCATGTTTTTTAGTTGGTTGGGTGAAGTCTGAGTAGCCTGTATTTGTGCCAATGGACGTATTTTTCCCAATGATAGAACGGATGACATCTTTCTTAAGGGCAAAAACCGTCAATTGGCCAAATTTGGCAAAATCGAGAGAAGTTTGAATAACTCGGAGGAATGGGTGTTATGGTCTTACTTTAATTTGAGTTGTGCATGTTTTGATTTTTTGTTTTTGGGGGTTGCAGGGTTGAAATCAAGAAGTGGATTAAAAATAGGCACGTTGGGTCATTTGGCGAGCTGGGTCAAGCTCATCGAACCACTCGGCGGTTTGCCTAATGTCCCCATCTCCCCTGTAATTTCATGCTTTATTTGATGTTGGTTCTGTAACTTTCCTCTAGAAGCCTAAGGTCGCCGATGACACTCGGCGACTCGTCGAAAGTCTTCTTGATCACCTTTGTCTGCACCCCTGAATCCTTTTTGCATTGTAACCCTTGGCGAGCTAATTCTTGCTCGCCGAAAGCTATTGGTGATTCACACAAAGACCATTCCCTTCACCGACTTGCCAATAATTTTGAGCTAATCCTTTCGGCGAGCCCAACCTAGCTCACCAAAGCAATTTGGTGACTCGCCGATCGGTTCGACAAGTCTGTCTGCAATTGTGTTTCTGTAATTTTAACTAAAATATTTCTATCTTTTTCCTGATGTTTTGCAGACATGGATAGATCTAAAATTGCAGGAAGAAACATGCCACCCCAAAATATAAGAGCACAAAATTTCAAAATAAATGAAGGGAGGTCAAATCCTCCCAAGAAGGGCAAACTATAACTTCCACCTAGAGGCAAAGGCAAGGGCAATAGACCCATTTTTGGCAGTGAGACTACTCCCCGAGGCCCCTCTATTCCTTCATGGACCTGGGGTTCTATGTAGTTGTGCTGAACTTTTTGGAGGATACACCTGTGGTAACTCCTGGTGGGTTTGGTACTACAGTTTCTTCTGAGGCGACTCCGGGTAATGAGACCCAGGACCAGAGTGATGCACCGGGTGCATTGATGCCCAGACAGATGGAGCGACTATGTAGACAAGACCTCCTTTTTACCTCCCTCTTTGTTTTGATTTATTTCACTGTTGGATAATTTTTATTTGCATTTGAGGGCAAATGTTTTTCATTTGTAGTGGGGTGAGGCCCACCTTTGTGCATATCTGTTTTGTTTATCTTTTTGGGCCTTGTGCTAAATTTGTGTTACACTACATTTTGTGGAAGGTTTGAGCTTGTGGCTCGTTGCTTTTAATTATAAATGATTTTTTACCCTTCCAAAAAAATTGCCACCTCTTGTATGTGTTGAATGTCGCTGTTCTTTTGCAAATTTGAGTATCGGTTTTGATCAATACCGATGACTTGAATAGTGGTCATAATCGAACAAACATGAATGTGCGGCTACGATGAGGACAAATGAAGTTGCATAGACAATATGTGAACTCTTTGCATCTCGTTGTGACTAGCCAATTATCGAATCGAGTCTCTTGTGATGATTGTTGCACACTAGCGAAAGTATTGAGTCTTGTTTGACCTTGGTGTCAATGCCTTGTGTGATGAGCTTACTATGAACCATGCATGATAACACCTAGAATTTTCCCCGTTGGTCCGGTCGACTATGTAAGGCTATCTCTTGATATGATCTTAGGCAACTTCGAAGAGTGTGAGCCAATTTGACATATACCTCTTTTGTGGCCTACCTTGTGAGTGTGTGAACCTCTTTTGAACACCCCTTGAGCCTTACCTTTCTTTGGAAGGAACTTGATGAAAACATGACCTCCCTTAATCCACTACCTATAATCCTCTTGATTTGTGGTTGATTGAATAGCCAACTTAGGCCAAAAGCCTAAGTTGGGGGTGTGGTGAAAAGAGAAGGCAAGTCAAGAAGTGCAAGAAAAGTCCCCTTTAGCCCATGGTTTTGAGAAAAATGGAACCCCTCCATACAAAAAAAAAAAAAGAGAAAAGAAAAGAATGAAAAAGAAAAAGTCATGGAATAAAGTACAAAAGAAATGGGGTTTCCGAACAATCCATGGAAAGTGAATAATGAGATGACTTATGAGCACTAAAGAAAATGATGAAAGAAGAGGAAAGGAAGTGTTGTGAGCACTATATTTCATGAGGATAAAAGTCACTGAGCCTAAATGACCATACCTTTGTACTCAGCCCCATTACAAACCTTGAAAATACCTTTTTGATCTTGAGTGAGCTGAAACAATTGTCTATTGGAAAATATGGGAAAACCTATGGGTGAAAGCATGCATAGTGTTCTTCTTTGTGAGTGTGAGCGTTGCATTTGATTCCGGAGCTTTAATTTGTTTAATCATTGTGTGTGAATATGGAATCATTCTTTGTGTGAGGGAATTTGAACACTTTAGTTGAGCTTGAACTTGCATTTGAAGAAAATATAGTGAGCTTGAGATTCTTTGATAATGGTGTGTCACAACTTGAAACTTTGAGTGCACATTTCATCTTCACATGAGTAAATTGAGTCTTATGTGTGCATTCATGTTTGAGTCTTATGTAGCACTGTTCGAGACATCCTTTTAGAACTGCCAAACTTGAATTTTACTTGAGGACAAGCAAAAGTTTAAGTTGGGGGTGTTGATGAGTCCACAATTTGGACTCATTTAGGACTTCTTTTTAATAGAATTAGTGTCATCAAATGCATATTTTATCTCAATAACTGATGTAAATCCTTAAGTTACAGGTATTTGGAGTTTGAGGCAAAGCATGAACATTACTTGCAAAAAGGACAAAACAGCTGAAAAAACGAAGAAAAATAGGCCTGAGGATTGCCTAAACCAATGGGTGATTCATCGAATGGCCTTAAGCTCGCCCAATGTTCCAATAAGCTGAGCCCTGAAGGAAAAAATCAAGTCGGCGATGAAAAGGAGCAGTTGGCGCATCGTCGAACAGTTCCGCGAAGCAGTACTATATCGCCCAATGATCCAGAACGTGAAGATGCTGAAGGCAAAAGCTGAAAGGTGATGAAGTAGACCAAAGGGCGGATCGCCAAGTGCATCGGCGATCTCGACTAACTGCGCCCAGTGATCCTTCGCTGCACATTTTTAGACAACTATAAATACTAGTCTGAATTTTTATCTTAGTATGAAATTTTAGATACAACATTTTATTTTTCTAAGTTTCAAGTAGAGAGACCTTGTTCTTAGCTTTTGAAGTTTTGAAGACTTCCAACTCCAAGAAATTGGAAGTGGGTGTTGAAGATTCTTCATTCTAGACTCATTTAAAGTGAATATAAATCATACTCAGTTCATGTTACTTTGATTTGGTATCATTTTCTTCGTTTTCTCTATGTCTAGCTAAAACCCTAATTCTTGGGGTGTGATTTTGTGAATATGGATGAAATTTCCTGGTGGGTATTGCTTATTGTTAGTCTATTTGCTGTTTAAATATGAATTTGTTTAGTAGTTGTGTTGGAACTTAATGGGATTGTAGTTGCAAATACGATTTCATCTTAGTATTTTTGGCATGCTTGAGAGAGAGGTTTTAAAACTAAGACTACTAAATTGATAGCCGGTGGTTATTAGGTCGTCGTTCATCTCGAGAGAGTGAATCCTAGGCCTTTTCCCACACATTCAGCTCAAGAGAGCGAATGGACTTTGGCGGAGGCTGTGCTTAAAAGTGGCAACTCGGTGTTCGAGAGAAACCGAGTTGATTCGGGGTAAGTTGCTCGAGAGAGAATTTACTCCACTAAAGTCTAGCCTAGTTACAAATGTTCAACAATTGACTATCAATAACATTTACCCGATTGTGTAGTTTATCCCATATTCCTATCACATCCGAAGAATCCCGTCTCCCTAATTCGCATCTTTATATTCTTGCTATTTTTGTTTATTAGTTGAATACATACCCCCCATTGATAATTGACATTCGTGTCACTTCTTGGTTTAGTATCCTTTTACTCGTAAATATTTATAACTATTATTGACTAGAACATAATTTTACTTTTCTACTTGATTCTCAACTACTAACTGCTCCCTTGGGACTCGACCCCAACCCATTCGGTTGGGTTATATTACTACACGCGATCGTTGACACTCGAACTGGAAGTAGTGTCGTGATACATGAAGTCAGTACTCAGACTTCCCCTGTGTAATTACAACGTGATGCCTTGCCCTAAGAATTTTGTCACCCAATCTATCATTGAGTAGGGCCACGAAATCAAAATACAGAAAAGAAATAAAAATACATAAACAATTTTTGTATACGGGGATCTACACGGTTTTTGGTGCTTACCACGATCCGTAGAAACCATCGTGAATAAGACTTGGACTGTGGTGCAGTAGGGAACCACACTGTTTAAGTTTCACAGAGGGCTTCACGATCCGTGGAGTGAACCACGGTTTTTGATGGCCCTCGTGAAGGAAGACAATATATATGGATTATGCCAAGTGTGGTCCACGAGTGGTTTCACGCACCGTGGTTGGCATCACTGTCCGTGAATCCCATCGTGAACCTACACTTGGCACATTTTACAGTTCCCATTCCCTCTAAATTCAAATCATGCAACATGTCATACAAGTTCAACACACGATCACAGCCTAACATGGCAATTTATCGCATGTAATTTAATATCCAATTGTAATCAATCGCATACGACCACTTTGTACCCAATTCAAACATACCCACATGTAAATAATTACAACTTCTCACGATCCCCAATTTAAATTGTAGAAAATACACAGTCATGCTTTCTTATCTATAAAACGGGTTGAAATTCATACTAATGTCAACATTTAGCACTAATTAATCATCAATTTCATCAACTCATACAGAAGACCCATCACAGTAACCTAATTTTAAGCCACCCTCATAAGCAAATACATTCCAAGATTAATAATCACAAAATCATGCTCAAATTCGACACAATCATAGTAGTTCTAACTTGTTTATTGATAAGTTCATGCTTATAATAAGTTAATAGTAAACTTACTTTGAATAGGATCACAATTTTCGCCTAGAAAAGAGAGAATTAACTTTGGCTTCAACTTGTTGACAGACTAGAACTAGGGTTTCAAATCTTTGATAAATTTAGATGTTATGGAAGGTGGAAACCCTTGTTAGATATTTAGGAACCGTTATAGATGGGAGTGAAGAGCAAAAAAAAATTTGCCCTTTGGCACTTTATGAACTATATAAACATTTCAATTTAATTCCTCTATGCGTGCGGGTCGGGTTGGGTCGGGTTATTATATTGCTGAGTTATATACAACCGACCGTGAAGGGCACCACCGTTCGTAAAGAAGTCCGTGGACATAACTTAAGTAGGGACAACTTACCTGAGGTTTACAATAGGCTAGACGGTCCGTACAAAGCTCTAGTAACCAAGGTTGTTAACTGAGATCTAATTTAATAATTAACATACTATCAGTTCTAAAGTTTTTTCGATAATTAAATGAAACTAGGATTGTGTTCCCCATAACGTTGCATCTAATGTTCTGCCATAATTGACTTAAAGGCAATTTGTTTCTACAAAATGCAGGCGAGCTAAATATATCTGATACTTCTCAGTTTAATCAGATAATTTTCACTCAAGTCCTCTCGGTCCCAGAGTGTTACAAGTTTTACCATCGCTTACAATAGTGTTAAAGTTCTTTTCTCTCGAACTCGAACTTTGACTTCATTTTTCAGGTTAATTTAGCTTTTTCCTAACTATCATTTTTCTCTCAAAGAAATGACAGAAACAGGCTCACTCCAATGCGTGCACTGATTAGAATACATGAATAACGAAAGCTAAATTATAATTTGCAAATATAAATTGCCTTTCACTCGTTTTATGAAATTACATTTGCATTTATGTCATAGATCCCACAATCCCAATTGTGGTATTTAGCCACTCATGATTTAACGTAATCATACAGAAATATATAATGAAAACATGACAAGAAAATACTTACAAAAATAAGGAAATTGATAAGCATTTTATTAATTCAAGAATCGGAAATCCAACTTTCAAACTTAATTCAATGTTAATCTCGAAAACCAAAAGCTAAGAATATCAAACTCTGTTCTTCATTCCAGATAAAAACAAGAGATAAAAACTAAAACGACCTAATTAATTCAAATAAAGTGTTTTAAAATGAGTCCTACTTGAAGTAGGATTGAACTGTCGGGCATCTTCATGGCTGCCTCTACGATCCGTCAAGGGTTTCACGGTCCGTGAAGCCCTTCGTGGTCTTCACTTACATTCACCCAAAATAGGTTCTTCAAGGCCTGTACACTGGATCATCACCACGACTCATGACAATGACCATGGTCCGTGTGGTTGTCCATGGTTTTCACTTGTCAATTCTCTCTTCAACTTTACAATGCCCATTCACTGGATAATCACCACGGACACCACCACAACTCGTGACAATGACCACGATCTGTGGTATTCACTTGATCCATTACCTCTTCAACTTTCCATTACCCATTCACTGGTTCATTTTCACGACTCTTACCACGGACCATTGTGAGGACCATGGCCCTTGAGGTCGTCCGTGGTCTTCACTTGGTTAAATCATCTTTCAGCTCCTCTAATCCTAAGCACTTGTTCAACTCTATGAGCAGCTCCACGATCAGTAGTGAAGACCACCGCCCGTGAGGTTGTTTGTGGTCTTTACTTCCACTTTCACTGAATTTTCTTCTTTTCTATTTTCTTTCTCGTCCACATGTTTTACCTGTACGAACACTATCAAACACATCATATCCACATAAATACACTCGATTCTAGTATTAATCCTTGGTTTTCAAGCATCAAATGTTCCAAGATTTCACGGCACATCCCCAGGTCTCTCAAAGATGAAGTGACTGGCAGGAAATGATTGAGGACTTCATGACTCATTTCAGATTCAATACTGAAATTACTGCTGACAGATTCTCATTGGCCAACATACAGAAGAAGCCATCAAAGAATTTCTAGGAGTACGCATGACGTTGGAGACCCAAAGCCGCAAGGGTGCAACCACCACTAAATGAGAGTGAGCTCTCGAAGTACTTTATTCGAGCTCAAGAAGGTGTCTACTTTAACAAGATAATGTCAATGATGGGCCAAAAGTTCGCAGAATTTGTCAAGATGGGATACTTTATAGAGGAGAGTGTTAAATCCGGAAAGATTCAGTCTTTGCTCGCATTGAAAGCTGCAAGTAGGGCTATACAATCGGGTTCCATCGGCGGCATCAAAAATAAAAAGGAGGATGTTTCAGTTGTCACTTACAAACAGGGAGGACCATCCCACCGATACCCCAACAATCCCCAATTTGTTGCACATACTTCATACGTCCCATACCAAGTATATAATACCCAACCACACTATAATCCACCCCGACCACCAGCATACCAAAATCCTCCAAGACCGTATTTTCCTGTCCAAGCACTAATCCACCAAAATAGACTAGTATATGCACTGAGCACGTTCAAATCTCGATGGTAGAAATGCTCGCATTTACACACCTATTGTCGAACCTTATGCTCAATTGTTTGAGAGGTTGAGGATAGTAGGAGTGTTGCAACAAATTTAAAGAAAACTTCCCGATCCAGTCCCTCGTAACTTCGATGGAAACAAGCGATGTGCTTACAACTTGGGAATCCAAGGACATGACACAGAAGATTGTTATGATTTGAGAACCCAAATCGGGTCTTTGATCAAGAGAGGAGTAATCAAATGCACTCCAGCGCCTCCGAATGTGAACAACTGTTGCTCCCCAATATACAAACAAGTGTACGTGGTCGCTCAAGTAATATAGATTATTAAAGAAATGAGTTATCGTTCCCAAGGGACTTATGATCAATATATATTTAATACTCCATTCTACAAATAAAATTAAAAGTAACCATTTTAAGAAATGGTGATGGTTATTTAACTACTATTCCTAATTATGCAGTAAACTAAAAGTAACTAATTGTGACTTTAAGATGATGTTTCAAGAAAGTAAAACACAATTCCAGGGCTACAACATGCAATGAATCTCATGTATCATATTCTTGGCTTAGAACTAATTTTAGTTGTCAAGTTACTAGTTTATAGGGTTAATTGTGAGTCGGGTCTCTCGGCCACTAGTCGCCTACTCCAGTTAGTTGTCTAACTACATCATTGAGCGGGGATAAACAAGCCTAATTGGCGAGCATTTATATTTCATCTTGTTTCGTAACCAAGCAATTTGTTCGTCCTGACGTCACTCCTAAACACAAATAACTTCAACTTAATGGATGATCGAGCTCTCTATATTATGTGGTCTATCTAACCCCTCATCTCTTGATTTTAAGATTAGACAATAGATTTATCTTATGGTGATCAAGCATAAAATACTAAAACAAGAATATAGAAGTAACTTATAATGACACCAAGAATTAATTCACAGACCTTTAATATTCAACATTCGATTCGTAGCTACAACCCCAGAAGTAGGGGGTTTAGCAACTCATACTATTAGAAAACCACAAATTTCAATTGTTTATGCAATTTCTGGAAAATACAAGAGTTAGAAGATCGAAACCTATTACAAATGATGAAACTTGATCTTGCACACCAAAATAATGTCAAACTCCCTACAATATAGACCTAAGTGTCACAGACTTAGAGTTTTGGCTAAGACTCCATGCGACACTTGACAACTTACTCGCGAATCTTTCACGATCTTGTAAGCTCAAGTAAGCCCTTTAATCTAAGATCGCTAAGGAAATGAAAAGGAAGACTTAGAAAGATTAAAGAGAGCTTTATGGAAAAAGGCTTTGGTATTGGCTTTGGAAGATTGCTTACACTTGGTTGGTTGCTTGCAGACTTACAATTTTCTTGGTGCCTAGCAAATGAGGGGCACCTCTATTTATACTAACTCCTAGGGGCTAAAGTGCAATTAATATTTACTTTCTAAGTCCCTAAACTTATTTACACTTTGGTCCCCTTTCTAGAAAGTCCTACACTTTCTAGGATTTTCCAAAGCTTTCCAAGAAAATATCTAAAGCATTCTAGAGAATTATTCTCTAGCCTTCTTGAATCCTATACAAGGTTTTAGAGTTTTCCGCAAACCTCTCTACAACTCTAGACCCTTCCTCTCCTAACCGAACGCCAAAATTCGACTGTGAAGTGGCGGGACGTGACACTCTCCCCCACCTATGGATGCGACGACCACATCGCATCGTCGTTGCGTCGCTTACCGGGTCTGGTCTTCTTGCACGCGTGGCAAACAGTCTACTGACTCGATCAATGCCCTTGCACAATGCCTTCAGCTTCTCCCTGATCTCTTTCAGTCCGGTCTTATGATCTACCTCCTTCCTAGGAGGCACACGCCTCGGCGGCTTCTTCAGCATCACGATATTATTCTCATTCTTCGTGCATGGTGGCAAAGACCTTCTTGCACCATTGTCTTCTTTCAAACTTGCAATGGTGGCTCTGAACGCTGGCTCCTTATTCTTAGGGCCTCTTATAAGTTGCATGGCAGTTAGACGAACTTGTCCTTCCGTCTTTGGTACTTTGACCAGGGGCACCATACACGATCTTCCTTGCTCCATGACTAGAAGTCGTTGGAGGTAAGGGTCGATCACCGCGTGGCACTGCTGGAAGAACTCCTGCCCAAGAATTACATCGAAGAGGTCTACAAGAGCGACAGTGAAATTGGTCTTACCTTGCCACTCGCCCAGCGTGATGCTTACTCCATGCGTGACTCCGCTCACAGGAGTCAAGGGTGCATTGACCGTCCTGAGTTGGGCGTTACTTGGATTGTAACTCAACCCTAACCTTGTTGTTGTCGTCTTGGTCATGATATTGACCTCTGCACCCGTGTCGACCACAGCACGCGCGGGTCTTCCATTTATCATAATGTCGACATACTGCGCGCCGTATCCTCTTGGCTTCTCTGGCTGCTTCGTGATGGCTCTGCATAGTCTTATCAAGCCCAACTGCGTCGTTTCTTCGCCTTGTCCTTGCTCCTGTGCGTCTTTCTCATTTCGCTCTCGCAGGATAGAACCAAGGCTCTTCAGTTCAAGGCACTTTGCATAGCCATGCGGCCCATTGTATATGTAGCAACCACCTTTGTTGGCAACCTCTATCTTCCTCTCCGTGTTGCCATGACGTCCAAACTTCCTGCCGTCGGACTTAAAAGTGTCATGCTTCTTTGGATGTGGCCACTGCTCCTCGCCTTTGCCACGATCTCCCCCACCATGACCATGACTACCTCTCATCTCCTATCCTCCGGCTTTGTCGAGCTTCTCCTACCTGAAGTCTGTTAAAGCTTCGGCATGCGTGATGGCATCGTCTATGGTCCTGACCTACCGACGCACCAACTTCGTCCTGGCCCAATTTTGTAGCCCGTCCATGAAGTGGATCAATATGTCA
The DNA here is from genome assembly GCA_029582725.1 of Solanum chiquidenum. NCBI lineage: Eukaryota > Viridiplantae > Streptophyta > Magnoliopsida > Solanales > Solanaceae > Solanum > Solanum chiquidenum. Next base: position 168 of record JAJOOS010017833.1, on the reverse strand, counting down.
TCATCCGTGAGGTTAGGAATTTGAAGCGTGAGGGTAGTGAACTGTAACGACTCGGAAAATGATAGAGTGAAACTAGAGCCTCATATGTGAGTTTGGAGTCGAGAACTAATGAAATGATTATATTTGAATTTGACCCAAAAAGTTCTTAAAAATGTGCTACGGAAACAC
>JAJOOS010017832.1:0-24908 GCA_029582725.1 Solanum chiquidenum | reverse complement strand
CTAATTGAATATAATTGTTAGTTAAAAGTAAAGTCTAAACCATTTTCCTCGTGGGATCGACCCCAACCTACAAGTTGGGTTCTTTACTTGATAACGATCGCTTATGCTTCTGAAAGGAGGTGTAATTTGAGCGTATCAATCCACTAGTCTATGCTAAAAAGCACTAAGGAATCATCTAAAAAGTATGACCCTTTTCTACTCAAGTTGGCTACATGGTTTATGAGGGCTGTGAGTTTTCTGAACTCTCCCCCATATCGGTGCTCAATACTACTCCCAAAAATGTAACTATTTATGTGATTTGAGATAATTGCTCAAAAACTAGCCCGAAGGCTCTCTTGGAAATCAATGTTTCCTCTCTTGATTAATTGTGAAAATATTTACTCTTTACTGAAAACTAGCACAAAGGCTCATTTGGAAATTGGTGTTTCATTTCTTGATTAAATGTGAAAACATTTACTCCTTGGGAATACATAGTCCCCATATACTCTTTTGAAGAAATGAACTTCACTCTTTACTCTTTACTCAACTCAAAACTCAAGTCTTAAAACAAGTTTAAATGATTTGCAAAAGACTTTTGAAAGGACTCTAAGAACTCTCTAGACTTGGCTCTTAACTTTCCTTGAATTTGAAGTTTTTGGATTCAAGGTTGTGATTTGTGATAGGAAAGATCTCGTGATGTTTAGGAGTGTTTTTAGATAGTTCAACATGAGAAACGATCAAGAAATCACTATCTGGGAGAAAGTCTGTGATGCGAAGATACATTTTAATATTTGGTCGCGAAATAAATTTTGAGGCAGAGGGGTCCGCGACCACTCTACATCACGGAGAAATCTTTTGTAAAAAGGTAAGGCAGGTTTGCAATGCGGACTGGGATGCCAGATTCGCCCGACTTTTTCCATCTTCACTTAACCCTAATTCGCCTAAATTCGATCTTTTTCTCAAATTATCTTTAGATTCAAATACCCAGAACATGTACACAAGAATCTAACTCAAAGATCTCTAATAGTCAACAATATAATCTCAAGAAACTCCTCAATCTCATCCCAAATTCAAGAAACGAAAGTAATTCAAGAACACATAACAAGAATATTCAAACTTTCAAATTTTTAGGATTAATTAATGCTGAAATAAACATGTTTGGTGCGTGGGTGAAAGAACCCAACGTTGTGTGAACTCACATAACTCATAGGGATTAACCCTTGGCGAAATCCACAACGAAATCTTATGATCTTGACGACATCTTGACATTTTCTCCTCTTTTCTCCTCTTGAGTTCTTTCTCCAAAAATCCTAGCGTGAAATCTTTGAGTGCGTAAACTGAACCAATTTAGTTTAGAACCCTACTTAATTACCAAAACCGAAATAAATTAATTGGGTGTGGAAAAGACCAAAATATCCCTTTAAAATCTGGTTGACTTTCCTTATCTAGACATCCCAACTTTGAACGGTCATATCTCTCTCATACAAGCTCCAAAATTAGAAAACTTGGTGGCATTGGAAAGATAATTCCAAGACCTTTCATTTGACATCTTATTTGCCACCTAAATCATCCTGTACTGAGAGTTATGGTCGTTTGAAGTTGACCCAAAACTCATAGTTAACATAACTTTTACCAAATTTCAGATTTTCATTCTTTCCAAAAATGGTTCTTTCTAATTCTACCTCTTTCAAATAGTGAGGTGTTACAATTGTACAAATGATTGGGTAAATAATTCTGAAATGTCTTTCGATTATGGCTTTATGGCCTAAAATTGCTCGTAGTACATGTTAATTAACGTTGTTATGCATGGAATTTAACCACGAGTCTGCAAAATTTGTTTGGCGCACAGTAGAGTGTTTCATTGCTTACAGGGTGATGGTGGCCTAATATGTGGCTCTCTTACTAGAGTTGCTGCACTAGAAGCAGATGCAATGGTAACATCCATGGGAGAACTATTATGACTCAAACTTAACCGTTAAGAAATATGAATGGATCTTACCATTGCATACACTTATAATGTAGAAACTCACGTAAGAGAGCCACAAATTGGGCCCATCATCACCTTGTAGGCAATGAAATACTCTATCGTGCGCCAAACAATTTTTGCAGACTCAAGGTTAAATTTCATGGATGACAATGCTAATAAACGTGTACCTTTGAGCAATTTCAGGTTACCCTATGGTAAGTATGGGAAGTAGAAATATAGTGTCAGGAAGTGTATTGTAACACCCCACAACTAGAAATAGCTAGAATTAGAAAGAGTCATTTTTGGAAAGAATGAAAAATCTGGAAATTTGAAAAAATTAAGTTAAGTATGAGTTTTGGGTCAACTTCAAATGACCATAACTCCTTGCTCAGGATGCGTTAGGTGTGATACAAGATACCGTATAAAATATCTTTGAATTATCTTTCGAACGCCGCCGAGTTTGCGTGATTTTGAGTTTGTATGAGGGAGATATGCCCATTTGAAGTTGGGTGGTCTAGATAAGCAAAGTCAAAACCGGATTTTAGAAGGGTATTATGGTCTTTTCACCACCCAATTAATTAATTTCATTTTTGGTAATTAAGTTGGGGTCTAAACTGATTAGATTCAGTTTACGCTATTGAAAAATAAGTTAGGGTTTTGAGAGAAGAGAAAAGAAGAGGAGAAAAGAGGAGAAGAAGAAAGGAATTGCCAACTTCTTGAAGTTTTGCTTGAGGATTTCGCCAAGGGTTGATCCCTACGAGGTATGTGAGGTCACATAGAGTTGGGTTAGTTCACCCACGCGCCAATCATGATTTGATTCAGCGTAATTATGTTCTTGAAAGAAGAGTTTATGAGTTCTTAATGAATATTGTTGAAAGTTTCGTTTGAATCTTGATTGTTGAAGTTTGGAGAAGTTCTTGAGTTAGATTCATGAAATTAGATGCCGTTCTGAGTAGATTATTAAATATTTTGGGTGTGTAGTCGAATCTAAGTGTTTGGGGAAAGACCCAATTGAGTTTAGAGGGTTTAGAGTTGAAAAACAACCAAGAGAATTCATCAAAAATCTGGGAAAAGGGGTGGGGCACCGCACCACTCAGAGCACCCCACAAAGTTCTCTGAAGTTTGCCCTCTGGGCTACCGCGCCAGCCAGAGCGCCCCAAGCCAGACTCTGAAGTTTTGGGTCTGGCACCCCGCGCCACTCAAAGAGCCAGGGACGCAAGGTCTTCTACTTTTTCCCACTTCTTTTCGTACTAGTCCCCTTGAAACGTACCTAAGTTTCCTAGTTGATTCCTACATTCTAAGGTACGTCTAAAAAATATGAAATCATCCATAACATGAGATCATGAACCTTGAATCCATAATTCAATTTAAGGAAAGTTACGAGTCAAGTCAAGAGAAGTTCATAGAGTTTTCCAAAAGTCTTTTTCAAACGTTTTTACTTTTTGTCAAGGCTTGAGTTTTGAGTTGAGTAAAGAGTAAAGGTTGAAGTTCATTTCTTCAAAGAGTATATGGGGACTATGTATTCCCAAAGAGTTTAAAGTGTTTTCACATTTAAATAAGAAAGGAAACTGAGATTTCCAAAGAGCCTTTGAGCTAGTTTTCAGAAAAGAGTGAATGCTTTCACAATTATGCAAGAGAGGAAACTTTGATTTTCAAGAGGAGTGTTTGAGATAAGTTTTGAGCAATTATCTCAAACCACAGAAATAACATATGTTGTTAAACATAAGAGCTAGTATTATATTTTGGGAGTAGTATTGAGCACCGATATGGGGGAGAGTTCACACAACTCCCAGGCCCCATAAACCATGTAGCTACCATGGGTAGAGAAGGGTCATACTTTTTAGATGATCCCTTTGTGATTTTTTTAGTATGGAATAGTGGATCCGCTTAGTAGTCAGGTTCTATGCTCTCGGCAAGGTATATGTCGACCATGGCAGCGTGAGGCAAAATGTTGTATCATCACAATAGCTCTTAAGTGATGGTTGTCGGTTATTGAAACTCCCACATAAGTATTTTGTATTCTTATATTCACAGAAGTAAATTGTATTTTTATATACATTACAGAGTTTACATTGTATCTTTTCATACACACATAACTATTATTGTATTTCTAAATATATAAGGTTGTTATCCATGTTTCAAAAAGCTTTTCTTTATATTGCACTTGTGTATACTACTTTATATTGAAATGAGTTTAGTTAGGTTGAGATCAAGTTTGTTCTTTCAGTTCCTTTCAAACTTATGCATGCTCGTACATTCAATGTACTGATGCCATTTGGCATGCATCTTTTATATATGCAGATACATGTAACCATGATCAACATCCAGAACATCAATGATTCTAGCTGAGCTTCAGAGTTTGTTGGTGAGCCTCCTTGCTTCCGGAGGATCCTCTTTTTATTGCTTTTAGTATGTTTAGTTCTTTAGGATGTCGTGGGTCTTGTCCCGACGTCCATCTCAGATGTTTAGAGGCTTCATAGATAGTTAGTGATGTTAGTTCTTGAATCTTTCTATTTCTTATTTTGATGGTTGAGACTTGAGTTGCCACTTTGGCCAGTGAATGTTATAGTAATACATTCTAAGTTTATTATTGAGCAGTTCAATTTACTTTTTAAAGTATTTATATCATGAGTAAGTCTTCCGCTGAGTAAGTAAGCTAGGCCAAGGGTTCGCTTAGGGCCATCAATGGTTCTTGAGTGCCAGTCCCGCCCAGGGTGTAGGCTCGGGGTATGACAAACTTGGTATCAGAGCCCAGAGTTCAAGAGTTCTAGGGAGTCTATGAAGCCATCTCTATAGAGTCCTAGTTATCGATGTGAAGAGTGCCACATCTATAATTAGGAGGCTGCAACACTTAGAAACTATCTCGCTTCTTTCATACTCATTTCGTGTGATATAGTGTATCTCTATAAAAGTTCTTTCTAACTCGTGCCTTCGCATGTATTTCAGATCATTCTTCCACGAAAAGCTGTCAGAGGTCGTCCGTCTAGAAGAAATGTTGAAGCATAGGAACAAGGGGTACCTAATGCACCAGAAGTGCAACCCCAAGGAGAGGTCACCAATGCTGAGTTCCGTAAGGCCATCCGGATGTTGAGCCAAGTTATGACCAATCAAGATGGGCAACAGAGAGGGAATCGACAGGAAGTGGCTGACACTTTAAGGATCCATGAGTTCTTAAGGATGAATCGTCCAAGCTTTCCTTGTTCAAGTGTTACTGAGGACCCAAAAAAATTTCTTGAGGAGCTTCGAAAGGTTTTTGAGATCATGCATATTGCTGAAGCTGAGAGGGTGTAACTAGTTGCATACCAAATGAAGGGTGTCGCTAGGATATGGTTCGACCAATGGAAGAAGAACTGAGTTGATGGAGCACCATCTGCGAGTTGGGCTTGTATTGATGAGGCCTTCTTGGGGTGTTTCTTCCCCCGAGAACTGAGAGAAAAAAAGGTACGAGAGTTTCTCACTCTTAAGCAGGATTCTTTGAGTGTTCATGAGTACAGTGTGAACTTCACACAACTTTCCTGCTATGCTTCGGAGATGATTGCTGACATGAGGCGCATGATAAGTTTATTCGTTACTGGATTGTCTCACCTGTCAAGTAAGGAAGGCAAGACAACTATGCTGATAGATGATATGGACATAGAAAGGGTAATGATCCATGTGCATTAAGTTGAGGAGGATAAGCTAAGGGATAGAGAAGAGTTTAAGAATAAGAGGGTTAAGACATCAGGGAATGAGTCCGATCAGCAGAAGAGTAATGCCAACCAGTCATCCTTCCAATAGAAACAAAAGGGACCTGCTTCATCATCTGCTAGTGCACCTGCACCAAAGAACAAATGTGAGTACAATAGTCAAAATTTCAGAGCTAAACCTGCCTATTCTCAGGGTAGTATGGAACAAGGGGGTAGTAAGCCTCCTGCATGTGCTAAGTGTGGTAGGAACCACTCAGGGATGTGTCGTGATGGCTCCACTGGTTGCTTCAAGTGTGGCCAGAACAGTCATTTTATGTGAGAGTGTCTGAAGAACAAGCAGGGTAACGATAATGGGGGCAATAGAGCCCATTTTTCTTCAGTTGCTCCACCAGACAAAGCTTCATCTAGAGGAGCTACTTTAGAGGGAGACGGAAGAGGAAACCTTCTATATTCTATCACTAGTCGCCAAGAGATAGAGGATTCTCCAGATATTGTCAATGGTATAATCCAAGTCTTTAACTTTAATGATTATGCTTTGCTAGATCCACGAGCGAATTTATCCTTTGTAACTCCTTATGTTGCGATGAACTGTGATGTTCTTCCTGAAAAACTTAGTGAGCCCTTCAGTGTTTCTACACATGTTGGTGAGTCTATTCTAGCAGAGAGAGTCTATTGTGATTGTCCCATTTCCATCAATCAAAAGGGCATCTTGGCTGATTTAGTTGAGTTAGACATGGTAGATTTTGATGTTATTCTTGGTATGGATTGACTTCATGCCTGTTATACCTCAGTAGATTGTAGAACTTGAGTAGTCAAGTTCCAATTTCCTAATGAGCTAGTTATAGAGTGGAAGAGTAGTGCAGTAGTGCCTAAAGGTAATTTTATTTCGTACCTTAAGGCAAGAAAGTTAGTTTCTAAGGGTTGTGTCTATCTCTTAGTCCGAGTTAATGACTCTAGTATTGAGATACCTCCTATTCAATCAGTTCCAGTAGTAAAAGAGTTTCCAAAGTCTTTCCAGATGATCTTGCCGGAGTCCCTCCTTAGAGAAATAGACTTCAGTATAGATATTCTTCCCAATAGGATGGCACCAGCAGAGTTAAAAGAGCTAAATGAGAAAGATCTAGAATTAGAAAGCGTCATTTTTGGAAAGAATGAAAAATCTGGAAATTTGACAAAATTAAGTTAAGTACGAGTTTTGGAAACAAATAACCCTAACTCCCAGATCAGGATGAGTTAGGTGTTCTAAAAGATACCATAGGAAATATCTTTGAATTATCTTTCCAACACCGCCGAGTTTGCGTAATTTTAAGTTTGTATGAGGGAGATATACCCATTTGAAGTTGGGTTGTCTAGATAAGGAAAGTCGAAACTAGATTTTAGAAGGGTATTATGGTCTTTTCACCACCCAATTAATTAATTTCTTTTTTGGTAATTAAGTAGGGGTATAAAATGATTGGATTCAGTTTACGCTATTGAAAAATAAGTTAGAGTTTTGAGAGAAAAGAAAAGAAGAGGAGAAAAGAGGAGAACAAGTAAGGAATCGCCAAGTTCTTGAAGTTTTACTTGAGGATTTCACCAAGAGTTGATCCCTACGAGGTACGTGAGATCACATAACATTGGGTTAGTTCACCTATGCGCCGATCATGATTTGATTCAGCGTAATTATGTTATTGAAAGAAGAGTTTATGAGTTCTTGATGAATATTGTTGAAAGTTCGTTTGAATCTTGATTGTTGAAGTTTGGAGAAGTTCTTGAGTTAGATTCATGAAATTAGATGTCGTTTTGAGTAGATTCTTGCATATTTTGGGTATGTAGTCCTATCTAAGTGTTTTGGGAAAGACCCAATTAAGTTTAGAGGGTTTAGAGTTGGAAAATGACCAAGAGAATTCATCTAAAATTTGGGAAAAGGAGTGGGGCGCCGTGCCACTCAGAGCACCCCCATAAATTACTCTGAAGTTTGGCCTCTGGGGATCCGCACAAGCTAGAGTGCCCCAAGCCAAAATCTGAAGTTTTGGGTCTGGCGCCCCGCGCCACTCAAAGCGCCAGGGACACTAGGTCTTCTACTTTTTCCCACTTCTTTCCGTACTAGTCCCCTTGAAATATACCTATGTTTCCTAGTTGATTCCTACACTCTAAGGTACGTCTAAACAACTTGAAATCATCCATAACATGAGATCATGAGCCTTGAATCCATAATTCAATTCAAGGAATGTTAGGAGTCAAGTCAAAAGAAGTTCATAGAGTTTTCCAAAATTCTTTTACAAACATTTTTATTTTGTGTTAAGGGTTGAGTTTTGAGTTGAGTAAAGAGTAAAGGTTGAAGTTCATTTCTTCAAAGAGTATATGGGGACTATGTATTCCCAAAGTGTTTAAATTGTTTTCAAATTTAAATAAGAAAGGAAACTAAAATTTCCAAAGAGCCTTTGAGCTAGTTTTCAGAAAAGAGTTTATGCTTTCACAATTAAGCAAGAGAGGAAACTTTGATTTCCAAGAGGAGCCTTTGAGCTAAGTTTTGAGCAATTATCTCAAACCACAGAAAGAATATATGTTTTTAAACGTAAGAGCTAGTATTATATTTTGGGAGTAGTATTGAGCACTGATATGGGGGATAGTTCAGACAACTCCCAACCCCCATAAACCATGTAGCCACCATGTGTATAAAAGAGTCATACTTTTTAGATGATTCCTTAGTGTTTTTTTTAGCATAAACTAGTGGATCCACTTAGTAGTCAGGTTCTATTCCCTCGGCAAGGTATAGGACGGCCCTGGCAACGTGAGGCAAAATGTTGTATCATCACAATATCTCTTAAGTGATGGTTGTTGATTAGAGAAACTCCCACAAAAGTATTTTATATTCTTTTATACACAGAAGTAAATTGTATTTTTATATACATTTCAGAGTTTACATCGTATCTTTGCATACACAAAATCATTATTGTATTTCTAAATGCACAGAGTTGCGATCCATGTTTTAAAAAGCTTTTCTTTGTATTGCACTTGTTTGTACTGCTTTATATTGAAATGATTTCAGTTCAGTTGCGTTGAGTTGAGACCAGGTTTGTTCTTTCAGTTCCTTTCAAGCTTATGTCTTGTTTAGTATTCCCCTCGCATGCTCGTACATTCAATGTACTGATGCCATTTGTCCTGTATCTTTTAATGATGCATATACAGGTAACCATGATCAGCATCCAGCGCATTGTTGATTCTAGTTGAGCTTCAAGTTTGTTGGTGAGCCTCCTTGCTTCCGGAGGATCCCCTTTTTATTCCTTTCAATATGTTTAGTTCTTTAGGATGTCGTGTGTCTTGTCCCTATGTCCATCTAATTTGTTTAGAGGCTTCATAGACAATTAGTGATGTTAGTTCTTGAGTCTTTCTATTTCCTGTTTTGATGGTTGAGACTTGAGTTTCCACTTTGGCCAGTGAATGTTATTTTAATTCATTCTAAGTTTATTATTGGGCAGTTCAATTTACTTTTTAAAGTATTTATATCATGAGTAACTCTTCCGCTAAGTAAGTAAGCCAGACCAAGGATTCGCTTGGAGCTAATAATGGTCCTCGAGTGCCAGTCCTGCCTAGGGTGTAGGCTCGGGGTGTGACATGTATGGAGCAAATCTCTACCATACTAACACAATTGTCGGTTAGTATTTAATATTTTAACAGGAGCATTGGGAAAAGAACTTGTTAGGACCAAAATTAATCAAGTGTCAAGGTAGCAATGCAAACCTCGAAAGACCATGAGTAAGAAAATAAATGAGAAATATACCAAAAGACACTAACAATTAATGTGGTTTGGTTAATCGGCCTACGTCTATAAGTGGACATCAGCAATCCACTATATAAAAGAGTACAAATTATAGAGAGGAATAACCTCACACAATTTCCTCAGAATACAAGGAGGTTCACACAAGTGTTAACGTAACACTTGTTTCTCATAAATTCCCCCCCTAAACAATGTTGTAGAGGGGAAGGCTACAACTTGTAATACGCTATGGTTGTTGAAGTATGTGACCATCTCATCTAAAAACTTAAGTAGTTATAAAGGAATGATACTTTTTTTCATGGAGCACACTTTTATTATTTAATTATATTATCAATATGCCCCACACGCGCGAGCCTGATTCTTTTTTTTTCATGGGTCAAACACGTAAAAATTCTTTTTGATATGATTGGCGTCAATCCCACGACACATTTATTAGTTAATTATATTCTCAACAATGCTAACGAGTTAAGGGAAAGTTTCTGCCCTTGTTGGATTGACCAGGTTGACATCACTAACTACATGTATGTTCTTTTTGCTATTGAGCGAAATTTTATATTGGATTTCAAGTTAAATAAGTATTCTAATTCTAGGAACAAGACACTCCAATATTTATGCCGCTTCTAAAATTTTGTTTCCATTGGGAAGTCCGGTGAATTTATGTTATGACTATTTTATTCTCCTCTAGTTTGTTTGTTTGTCTTTTCCGTAATATTTCAAATTACTAATATATTACTATATATTGGCTATATCCATGCCAGAGTTGTTATGGTCTGCCAAACTAGTTGTAGAGGAAGGTATTTCTAAATAGTTCTAATGACCACAACATGACCTACGCCAAGCAACAGTTATTCGACTGCATAGTACCAGCTTTGGTGGAAGCTTTGCATAAGGTTGACTTAAACTAACAAGTAATTACTAGAGATGTGAATAATTGTTGAACTTGCAATTTAATCTTAATTACGTCTTAAAGCATATAGTACTATTTTACTATTACTCCTTCTCATGACCTTTAATATTTTAATCTTATTATGTATTATTTATTATGTATTCTTCTCTGGACATCATATATCTGGACTACTCTTGGTTGAAGGTCAGGTCCAAAAAAATGTGGATGAGATAAAGCAGGTAATCATTGCCAATTCAAGTTGAACAAGCAAACAACAGAGAGAGCAAAAACCGAAGACTTTTATTCCTATGAAAGGGAATTGCTCAAGGAGGAAAATGAGCAAAAAAAAGAAGTGTTTGACCAAGTGTGTTTAACATAAGATTCTTTCTAAAAAATGAGTTGTAAACTTGTTTATCATTAAACATGTCTTTGGCATTATCAGGCTTATCATTTTGAAATCTTTATATGCTGGTGAAATATTGTGTACACTAATCAAAATATTCAAGGCCTATGTTGGTATGCCCCTTATGGTTTCTATTGTAGCTCTTGCAAGTAAGTTCTTTTAATTTGTCCTATATCTCATTCTTATTAACTTCCCCACTTGAATATATTAAGTGCAAGGATAAAACAACTGAAGAAAGGACAATAGCAATTTACATCATTGATGATGTTGCTGTGACGGAGCCAAGAATTTCATCAAGGGTGTTTATACTTTAGGACAAGTTGCTGGTCAGATTATAGAGATTGGCTACAAAATAGTCATACCTCAATTATTGTTTTCTACATAGTGCTCCAAGTTGTACATACTCTTTACATGTTCAATATCAAATTAACCAACTATCCAAAATGAAAATTCTTAAAACGGAAACTTACAAAATATCACTGGATAAACTAACAAAGATGAAGTAGGACAAATATTTTGACGGATAGTTTCATACACACCAAAATATGTAAAGTGGTAACTATAATTGCACTCGACGACACTTCATCTCTTGAAATGTTTTCATAATACACTAATTAGAAACATCTTTAAATACTTGTTTCTCTACATAAGGCACAATGCAACCATCTAAGAATTTATCATCCATTCAATTTTGCAAGTCATTCTTGATAATCTTGATTGCCGAAAAAGCTCTTTCAACGGTAGTAGTGGCAACAGGTAGAAGAAAAGCAAACTTCACTAAAAGAAGTACGAGAGAATAATTTAAATGCTTTTTTGTCCAAACAAACTTTATTGAAAGTTCCCCAAGTCCACCCAAATTGGATAACCTTTCATCAATACCATGAACATCAATAATGTAATTAACAAGTTGATTCTCAAGAGCTCTCATGTTGGACTCATCAAAGTCATTAGGATATAATTCAACCATTATCATTATTTTCTTTATGTCAAAACTAGAAAATGAATCAAGTGGATTCAAGAAAGATACTCCATTAAGCAAATCACTTGTCACCTCATTGAAACAGTCATTAAGTTCTTGTAGCTGCCAATCAATAATTTTATAAAACACATCCACACGATAATGGTGCAAAGTAGTACAAATAACTACTTTATGTCGTGATCTCCCAGAATTAGCATATGGATCATCAAAATTGGGTACTGAAATTCCATGCTTGATACAAAATACTTCTACCTTTTCTTTAAGTGAATCCCACCCAATATTTTTTTTAAGAGAGGATCCCGTTCATTATCTCTTAAAGCTTGCAACCTTCTCTTTGCTACATTTACATGAATCATGGCACTTGCAATATCTTGCTCCTTTTTCTGTAATGAAACATTAAGATCATTTGTGATTCCCAAAACATCAATCATCAAATGCAACAAAAAAATAGTCTCAAACGTTTGACAACTTCTGAGAAATCCCGATGCTCTTGCTCTTTCTTCCAAAGTACTTGCATTTACAACAAGAGTATCAAGTACAAAAACAATAGAGTCAAAGCTACTAATAAAGTTTGCAAATGACTTGTAGTGATATCCCTAACGAGTATCACCGACTTTAACAAGACCAAGTTCTTGGTTCAACCCTCTACCCATTTCTAGTTCACCCATATCCAATTCCATTAGGAGATACTTTTTTTGAGATTCTCAAAAATTATATACACATTTAAAAGAAGCTCCCAACACATTAAAAATATTTGAAATTAATAATACAAGTTCGCCAACTTGAACACACTTTTTAGAAACCGCAACAAGAGTCAATTGAAGTTGATGAGCAAAACAATGAACAAAATGAGACGATCTACTTTCTTGTCTAATCAATGTTTTAATACCACCTAGCTCACCTTGCATATTGCTTGCCCCATCGTAACATTGCCCACATACATTAGATAAAGTCAAAGAATGGTGAGCAAGTACATCTACAATTTCTTCTTTTAGAGATAAAGCACTAGTATCTTTAATATGAACAAGTCCAATAAATGCCTCCATCACAAACCCCATTTTGTCAACATATCTTAGACAAATAGCCATTTGCTCTTTGCATGACACGTATCTAGATTCATCAACCAATAAAGGAAAGTAGTCACTATTTATATCCTCTATTATAGCCTTAACTGTTTCAATCTTACACGTAATCACAATATCTTTTTTGATGTCAGGAGAAGTCATTTTATTATTTTTTTGGAGCTTTTTCTAACACAAAAGGTTTAATTGCATCATATCTAGAAGCATACCAAGAAAGAACTTCAAGAAAATTACCCTTGTTCAATGACGATTCATTCTTGTCATGACCACGAAATGCAAAACCTTGATTCAAAAAAAGTCTTACCACATCGATTGAAGCTTTTAAGCGAACCCGATATTCATGCTTACTTTTATCATCCAACTTGTAGAATGTGGCTAAAATGGATTGTTGTTCTCGCATGAGATCTTCACACTTTATTTTGGATTGATTATGAACACTATTCAGTGGACCTATAATTGTAGCAAACCTATCCTTTCTATGAAAATTTGTAAATCCCTTAGTCGAAAATACATTACCATCACCTTGATTAATATTTTCTCATTAAAATAAATAACAAGGTAAATAATAAGCAGCATCTGCACTAATACATTATTCCAACCAATCACGATATTCATCAAACCACGTATAAACAAAATAATGTGGTGTTCCAAAATAATCAGTTTGAGGAAAAAAATGAGTTCCAGGTTGACAAGGACCTTTAATGATGTATGCCCTCCTTATCTTATCACAAAGGTTTGGATGATAATTCAAAATTGGAGTTCTTTCGTCCGGATCAACATTTAAATCATTTACATCAAATTCTTGTCTTTGGGAAGAGGGAGATGGTATTTTGATTTGGTCGATATATTCATCTCAGTGTAGTTGATTTTGATTTTGAGGCGCCAAACTTGATTTGGGTACTCTAAATATATATTTCTCGAAGCTCATTAAATTCCAAACTGAAATAGCTGTCAAGTGTACCAACTTATTAAAAATCAATCCAGAATACACCAAATACTTGATCGATACTCGAATAAATAAAGTAGCTTTCAACATAAAAATTAAGATATACAAATTTTTCAACACATGATCAGAAAAAATTAAACTAAAAGAAAAAAAGAATTGAGAAATACCTTTCCAAACTTCAATGGCGGTTGAGGAAGAAATATAAAATGATTAAAGCTTCCAATTTCTTAAAACTTGCAAATATGTATGAAAATTGAGAAGAAAGAAAGGTAAAGAGTAAAGTTATAAAGAGTTTTTGGGAGAAGGAGAAGACAAAAAACTAAAAGGAAAAGACAAACAACTATGAATCTAATTTTTTAAAAAAAATTAAGAAAACTCAAAAGAAGGCCTTTTGTTTTTCTTAACTTAAAAATGGTCACTTTTGCACTCTTTTTTAAGAGAAAAACGGAACAAAAATAAAATAAACGAAACGCTCAAGCCTGGGCTCGAACCCAGGCCACAAAAACGGAATAACAAAAAAAATTAAACAAAACACCTAATCTCGGGCTCGAAACCAGAACACTGAGGTGACTTTGCAGAGCCTTAACAACTGGGTTGTCTACCTTTATTGTGTCAAGGGCGTTCAACAATTAGTATATATCCAAAAATATCGATATTTAATATATGTACTCACAAAAAAATTCCGACGAAGGATGTTCATCTGACCACCGTCGCCAAGTCATAACTCCGCCCCTGCCAAAGATATGTAGGCGACTTCAGGACAAAATCTCAGCCACACCTTTTTTTCACAATTGCTTATCATTTTATTTGATCCCGCTAATATCTTTCCGTTAGTCGGACAAAATCGGCTACTTAGTCAACGTCTTTGCTCGCTAGTTCATCCTTCATTATCGAGAAAAGAGGGGCAGTTGTTGACAACCAATTTTGAACGATCTATAACCTTTTTCCGAATTGCTATTTGATTAAATATGTGTTTTAAAATCTATTTCTTTATTATATATTTAGAATTATGTTTAAATTTTCTCTAATTAATCATATACTTTAGTATTCATAATTTACAAAAAATTATTACTCCTTCCGTCCCATTTTATGTGACACTTTTCGGATTTTGAGATTCAAACAAGTCTATCTTTGACCGTGAATTTTTTATAGATCTTTTAAACATTTTGAATTATCAATTATTGTGACTTATAGTACTTTTTACGTAGTTTACAAATATATAAATTTCATTTCAAAAAAATTGAAGATCCTATGCACAAATTTCCGGTCAAACTTAAACTGTTTGACTCTCGAAAAATCAAAAGTGCCGTATAAATTGGAACAGAGGGAGTATTAATTTGTTGTTGTTGTTGTTTCTACTGCTACTTCTGTTGTTGTTGTTGCTAAATTTGAGATAATTAATCTACTTGTCAATTTAACGTCTACAATATTTAAGTGTGTTTATCTTATATGAAAATTATTTAATTTGTATAGTATAACCATTTATTGGATAACAATTTATTAAACTTTCCTCAAAATCGTTTGAATCGTTGCCCCTTTTATTCAATCTATTTAAGTTCTACCCGTTTATACTTAATTTTATCTCAATTTTAGCCCATTTTGAACCAAGTAATTCCATCCCAATCTCAAGATCTCATCTTTAATCCCAACCGTCCATTCCATTCTTTTAAATCACAATCCCACATCTCATCTTGATCCAACAACTAAGATCGAGTCTCCTATCACTTCCCTATATTAATATCCCAACACCCTAACCCTAATTTCATTTTTTTCTCCTCGTTCTCATTGAAAACGACACCCCTATCTCCCAAATTCATCCATCGTTGGTGAAGACCACTGGTGAAACCCCTTCTCCAGCCTCACTCGCGGGTCACTCACTAAGTGAGCCACTCTCACTCTTCTTCTCTCCTTACAGTGCTTTTCCAACCACTAGTGGACAACGACCGCTTTACCACCTAAACCAGTCAACCCTCTCCTCCCCTTTATCTTTTCCTCCACCTCTCTTCTCTTCTGTGCTGGCCGGTGAAGCGTCGCACCATGCAACCTCAACCCATCTCGTCTTCTTCTTCTTCTCACTGGTTGCGACCAGAAACTCCGACAAGACAGTCACCGCAAAGATCCATCAGGCTTCTACAATGCAAGCCAACCATCATCCCTCCCCCAGCGAGATTAACAACAACCAAACAAGAGCATTGTTTCTCCACGCTCCGACCAGCGAGACCCGCTGGAGCCTTAAGGTTTTGGGGGTTGTGGAAGACAGATCTTAACAAATCCATCCAGGTTCATTTTTTTATTTTTTTATTTGGATTATTATTTCATCTTTTAAACACATTCTTAAATTTCCTATATTTTTTAGTTTAGTAGTTATGATTGAATTCTTACTCTACATGAAATTCAATAATGGTCATGAAATTTCTCTTAAGCAAGATCTCCTTATAATAGTGAGTTCCTAAACTTGTGCATTTTTCGCCTTGTGTGTTCCTATTTTTGTTTGAATGTAATCTGCCCCTTTTGTAAATGAGTGTTAGTACGACCTTGAGTTTTTCCTTAAAAATACTAATTGATTTGTGGTTTCTTCATTTAATTGTAGCAAGCTTTAATATGATAATTTGATTTATTTGATTAATGAATTGATCGATTATTATGAAAATCTCCATGATTCATGCTTCTTTCCATTTTTTTTCCCTTAATCGATTGGTACACCTTAATATTTACCTATCCTTGGTAAATTTTGACATGATTCTTATCCTTGATTGAGTCTATTTGATTCTCCAGCATTTCTTTCTTTTAGTTAGTGTGGACATCTTTGACTTAATTGTTCTTGGTAAACTTTTGCTAGATATAGTAAGTAAATATACATACGTGACCTTTAAATATGGCAGTCTCTAAATCATGTTATTTTACACTGAAGTCTTTGATTGTATTAACATGGCTCCTTTAATTTTGGAGGTCATTCGTGA
Organism: Solanum chiquidenum; assembly: GCA_029582725.1. Lineage (NCBI taxonomy): Eukaryota > Viridiplantae > Streptophyta > Magnoliopsida > Solanales > Solanaceae > Solanum > Solanum chiquidenum. The sequence goes on along the minus strand of JAJOOS010017832.1, from coordinate 8,261 downwards.
TTCTTTTCTTCTATTGATTATAACAGATTCATCGATGGTTATCTCTATTTGGCTATTTTCCTTATTAAATTGCACTATTTTAATACCAATTGATTTATGGTAAAATCTATGCATTGATGTTCCCTGTTGCTTGTTTATTTTTTTGAAAAACTTTGACTTAGTATCATAATTGATTAACTGGATTTTTTAAATTCGCATGGTTATGATAATATCAATCAATTAAACACCAAGAATGTGGATCTAATTGAGGAGAATAATTTTCTTTCCTCTTCTCTATTTTTGTACTTGTTGATGTGTCCTCTATATTATACTATAAAACAAGACTCCTTACATTTTTTCCACATGCTTAAACAAGAACAATAGTCTTATACACTCTCAAAAGCAATAATATTCTTACGTACTACCTTATAAGTTTTTGTTGTTCTTGTGGCTGCACGGAGTTTGGACTTCGGTTCTTACAACAAGTTTTGTGTGCTTATTTAAATAATGCTTAATCGGTTAGTGATCTTTCCTAGAATTATAATTTGTGGTATGTTCAAGGTAGCTACTTCATTATCTATTTTGTTATCTTGTCTTACTTTAGTGTCCTTATAAGCTTACTTTTTTTAAGAGTACCTTTATTACTTTAGTATTTTATTTTAAGGTACTAAGAACAAACATACTCTCACCCCTTTGAATATTCTTTGAATGTACATTATATTGCAATGACGTTGCTTGGAATTCAATCATGGCAAGTGGAGAAGTCAATGTGACAAGTCGAGCTAAAGTGGAATTGTCACCCCAAAAGGGGCTTCAGGTAAATTTTGAAAACTGATGAAAACAGTTAGGTTATAGTTGACTTCTTGTATGAAGAGCACATATAGCTTAATAAAAATAAGGAAACTCCTTATTCCCTCCTATTCTAATTTTATATGTCACTCTTTTAGAAGTGTTAAAAAACTTGACAATTTTTATTATGTTCACTTATAAACATACTTTCATATAATTTTAGTATAAAAAAATATACTTATATTTTAGCTTTACACAACTTTTAAAATATCAAAATATTTTATTTAGTACTCTTGAATAATTTTTCAAAAAAATAGTTTTCAGCTTTAGGCATTCAGAGAACCGATCAGAAAAAATGGAATAGAGGGAGTAACACCGTATTGGACCCATATTAGCCTTGTCAAATTCTGGTCTCTCTCTCTCATTCTCTCTCTCTCTCTCTCTCTCTAGAAACTTGAACTTTATGTATTGTTGATTTATTTAAATTTCTATTTGCATGATATATTTTATTCTTTTGATTTGGAAGTAATCGGGTTAGTACTTCTGTCCTTTCTTCTCCTTATGGTTATTTTTATTTTTGCTTAGCTTTTCTTTTTATTTCACATCATCCACACATTTTAGTATTTTATTGGAAGCGATCAGGTCAACCTCTCCTTCTTTATTTGTTAATATTTCAAGTATCTTATTTTTGTGTTTGGTACTCAAAAATCTTGCTTTGCTTGATTGAATTCATAATTTTTTTGTGGATTCATTGGCTCTATTTGTGCCAATTTTTATAACTCACATAGATTTAATTTTCTCGTTTTTTTTGAAAAAAAGTAAGTTTGCATGTCTAACTATCTTATTCACCTAGTCATATATTAATTAGATAATCATCGATACATGCTTAATTCATTCACCCATCCTAAATATTTTTTTTATATTCTTTGTCCTACAGTGACATTATTTGCCATGTTAAATCCCCACATAATTCACAAGATTCGACCAGGACTCACATTTGTGGACCTTGAAGGGTGCTTAACACCTTACTTTTAAGGTAACTTGAACCCTTACCTGATCTATGGTTGCACATACCCTTTTAATTAATTTTGTTTGTAATTAGGATAGAATGATTCCCTAACATGCCTTTAATTCGTTAGGTGGTAACTATTCTTTTTTATTAATCATAAAAGAGTTGTCACGTCATTGTATAACCCATTTTGAGAAAAATGTGGCGCAATAATAGCCACCATTGTGAGTTCGGGTGAAGATAATGGTGCTAAAGAGACATTGCCACTATGCATAGAGAAGGTTCTAGAAGAGAACAAATATGTGATGCTTGAAGAGTTGCCAAGGCACTTACCTCCTAGGCGCAAGGTAGACCATAATATCGAACTAGAGCATGAAGTGAAGCCTCCCACATATTCTATATATCACATGGATCCAACCGAGTTATAGGAGTTTAGGAAGCAGTTGAAGGAGTTGCTCAAAGTTGATCACATTCGCCGACTAAAACACCCTATGAAGTGTCGATCCTATTTCAAAACAACAAAGATGGGTTGTCACTCTTATGCATAGACTACTGGGTGGTCAACAAAGTGACAATAAAGAACAAATACCCCATCCCTCTCATTGGAAACTAGTTCAAGAAACTTGGACATGCCAAGTACTTCACCAAGGTGGACCTTCAAAGAGGCTACTACCAAGTTCACCTAGAAGAAGGGGATGAGCCGAAGACGATAAGTGTCACTAGCTAGATACAAATCTTTTGAGTGGTTGGTGATGCCCTTCAGATTGCCCAACACACATGCTACCTTTTGAACAAGATCTTTTATCCATACTTGGATCATCTCGTAGTGGTGTACAATCATATAAAGAAATATCTTGGAGGAACATGTCGATAACTTGTAAAAGGTTTTCCAAGTCCTACGAGAGACTAAGCTTTACATCAAGCTGGAGGAATGTTAGTTTGCCCATCATGAAGTACACTTCTTGGGGAATTTCATTAGCTAATATTAGTTGTGGTGGATGAGGCAAAGGTACGGGCTACCAAATTCATGGTTAATACTGATAGTATGGCCACTGGCTATTTCAAGTCACAGAAGAAAATCACACCAAAGCAAGCAAGGTTGCAGGATTTCTTAGCCGAATTTGATTATGAGTTAGTGTACAAACCAAGCAAGGGAAAAATTTTATGGCCGATACTTTGAGTAGAAAGTTCGAGCTTGCTATCATCACCACAATCTTCTGTGATATTCAAGACAATATTAAGGATGGTATGCATCATGATTCTGAAGAAAAATGACTTATGGAGCTAGCTGCTCAAGGCAAATGAGACACTTCTGGAAGGAATATGGACTATTACTCACCGTCAGATGAAGGGTCTACACATCTATGTTTGGAACTATTAGGTGGCATATCATAAAGGACAGCCACAAAACGTCGTGGGCTGGACACTCGGGGCAACATTACATAAGAGCATTGATTGAGTTAATCTACTATTGGTCGTGTATCTGAGAAAAGATAGATTGTTATGTGCGGGCTTGTCTTGTACGTGTGCTAATAAGATAAGATAAAGCAACAACAACGTATATGACTATTGGAATCACTACCCATAGTGGAGTGCCTATGGAAGAGTATGGGTATGGACTTTATAACCTGCTTACCAAAGTCTAACATATATAGGATGATCATGGTCGTGGTGGATAGGTTTTTGAAGTATGCTAGCTTCATGCCCACCAAAGAAGGTTGCACTACTAAAGAGGCTGCCAAATTATTCTTCAAGGTCGTGGTAAATATTAGGCTTTCTCGAGGCATATCATCTGTGATCGAGGCCCACATTTTACAGGAAACTTTTTGATAGAGTTGTTCGATATGATTGGCACACAATTGCATTTCTCCACTAGTTTTCACCCACAAACAGATGGATAGAAAGAATGGGTCAATGCCTTATTGGAGTGTTGGCTAAGGTACTTTTTGAGTTCAAGTAAGAAATATTGGGCAATACTATTAGACATAGCCCAATTATCATATAACTTGCAATGAAGAGAATCTACTTGGAAAACACCATTCGAGTTAGCCACAGGCCAACAACCACAAACTTCACATGTAAACCCGGAAACTAGTAGACTAAACTAGAGCCTGAAGCTAGGGTTCTAGAGTTTGATGTTGAGGATTAGAGTCGTGATGAGACTTCCCGTGCATAAAATTAGGGTTTAGTTATTGAACTTCAAGGTACGTGTTAGACCTCATAGTATGGAAGACCCCCTAGGATTTCGTGGAGGGTAGCAAGGGCAAGTGCCAAGGCAAGGGGGCAAAGCCTAAGCCAAAGGCCAAGGCTGCCATACATTGGCCAAGCACTTCCCAAGGTCCACAACCACCTTCACGACCATTGTTCTTGACCACGGACAGTGAAGGGGATCGTGAAGACCCCTTATCTTTGTGGATGGCAAGGCATTGGGGCCTAGCTACTGCCTAGGGTCCATGACCATTACCACGACTCGTGGTGTTGACCACGGATCGTGGGAGGTCTCGTGGTCTTCCCTTAGGATTTTAGGGGGCCAAGAAATTAAGACCTAGCCACTTACCTAGGACCATGGGCAGGACCACGGCCCGTGAAGTCCTCTCGTGGTGCCTGGGAGTGGGTTGCCTAAGTGGGGCTAAAATAGTAAATTCCTTTTTAGGTGATATTAAATGGGGGTCGTTTGGCTTGAACTTTATACAACTATATATACTATTTTAAGTCATTAACCGCCCCAACTAATTCATTTAGAATCAAAACCCCAAAACACTCTCCTCTCAAATATTTCTCTCTAGAAAACCCAAGGCTTGAAGAAGAAGAAAAAGCTTGAAGCTTAGGTGAAGAACAAAGACTCCATTGTTGAAGGATTGTGTAGGGCTTTGATTTAAGGTATGTTTAGATTATTCATCTATGGGTTATTCCACCCATAGAGTCCCCTAGGTTTCCTTAATTCGTGAAGAAGAACCCCAATCTAAGCTAGGGTTTTTTCCAATGTGTGGGTTTTAGTTGGGTATGACTCCAATTGGTTGGATAATACTTATTTATGGTTAATTTAGTTTTGATTGATGATATTATTATGAATTTATGTGAATTCCATGGTTAAACCTAGAAATCAAAGTATACGGGTTTATTCCTTGTGAAGAGAAATTGATGATGCTTGATAGATCTTCTAGAATTGTTATCATGTATAGAACTTGTTCAAGAATAGGAATATGAAATCATGAATTGAGATAGATTTATGAATGTATGATAGATCATGAATTGTAATGATTGAATTTGGGACTTTATGATGAATTATGCTTATAATTGCCTATGATTAAGGCTTGTGACTAAAATGTCTTGTGATCTAGCCTAGTATGATGATTGTGGAGTAAAACTTGAAAGCAGGGCTTGAAGTCATGATGTTGATCACCAGATCTTATAGAGTAAGTCTAATATTATGAGATAGATTGCATGAAATTGGTATAAAAAATAGATAGTGTTGTGGTGGAAGGATTTTACCCACACGACCTACCTAGAACTATATGAATTCATGTATGTAGAATGTGAAAGGTCTTGCCACATAGAATGGTTCTAGATTGAAGGGTGAAACACCTAAAATGAAACAAAGCATCTTAGAATAGAATAGCTTGAAGTTGTGACATATGATCCCTTTATGTATAGCTTCTTTAGATAGCATGAGTTAGTAGATCTCATGGTATCTTGGGATTGAGGAATTATACTCTCCTAAGATTAGCTTGGATTAGCATTGGTAGGATGCTTTTCATGGTAGTTTGAATTAGTATAGGCATGGTAGCCTAGGATTGAGGATCTATACTCTCCTAAGGGTAGCTTGGATGAGCATTATTAGAATGCCTCCATGGTAGCATGGCTTGGTTAGGCCAAGACCACTTTATGGTAGCTTAGGATAGAGGATTTATGCTCTCCTAAGGATAGCTTAGGATTGAGACACCATACTCTCGTAAGGGTAGCTTAGGGTTGAGGATTCATACTCCCCTAAGGGTAGCATGCATTATATTGAATGTTTGCGTGGTAGCTAGGTTGGGGTACTTGTACTCTTCCTTGTATAGCTTGGTTTGCATGATTGTGTGTTTTACCATGGTAGTTAGGTATAGCCTAGTAGGGTTCTATTCTTTGATAGTCTAGAATAATAAATAGTAAGCATTGAGTAAGATAGCCTAAATAAGTACTTAGTGTGAATGGTAGTATGGGATGTCATTCATACATGGCACAAGTATTAATTGAAGTGACTTATGAAGTGTCCTCTTATGTGATGTATGTTTAGCTTGGATTGTTACTATAGTTGCCTTCCATGATATGATTGACTTAAGTTGATAGTTCCTTGTCTATTTGAAGTAGGTCAATAGTGACCCCTATGAAAAGTAAGCATAAATAGAGTGACTTCAAAGATATGCTTAGTGTGAGTGGTATTATGGTATGCCATTCATGCATTGCACAAGTGTGCCTTGAGGTTACTTAGGAGTATAGTGCTCTTATGATATGAAAACCTAAGTCTTGACTATGAATGTGGAATATGCCCAAGAATGACCAAAAAGGGATACTTAGCTTGGATGGTATTATGGGATGCCATTCATGCCTTGCACAAGTATGCTTTGAGGTGGCTTGTGAAGTAGTTCTCTTATAATATGAAAGACTAAGTGTTGAAGAATGTTAGTATGAAGGCCTAAGTAAAGACTATGCCATGAACATGATTTATCTCCTATGCTTATTACCTATGTCTTATGTTGACTTATGATTATATGATGCTTATGTTAGAGATTATGATATGACTATGTTATTATCTCTTATGCTTATGTCTTATGTTGACTAACCATTTTGAGATGTTCTTATGATGTTGTGCTAGCTATCATACTTGGTACATTTTGTACTAACGCATACTTTGCCTACATTCTAATCAAATGTAGGGTTTTGGAGGTTGAGTTCCTTTGAAGGCTAGGTTTGTAAGGAGCAAGAAGAGTTGAAGATTTGGTGAGTCCTCATAGCTTTGAGGACAAACCCATTATTTCCTTTATGTCATTTCCTTATGTTTTAGACATTTGTATGGGTTACGTCCCAAGACTTTTATTCAAGAGTTTAAATAGATGGCTTGAGACAAAAGTGTAGGAAAGAATTCCGCTTGCTTTATGAAAATGTTTTCGATTGTATGATTTTAAAGTTTTAAATTTTTCGTACTTTTCTATTATCTTATGTTATGATATGCTAAGGGCTTGTATGAGACCCTTTCGGGGTCAAGTATGCCATGTTACGTCTAGGGGGTACCCCTGGGTCGTGACACCACAATCACTAACGATTGCATTTGAGGGCTTACCATATGACCATATAAGGAGGAGCTTAACACTGCTATGTCTTACTTGGACAAGGCAACAATGAAGATGAAGAAGTTTGCCAACTGCAAGGATCGTCCCTCGTATTCTAAAATTGGGGATATAGTTTTGGTAATGTCTAACCCAAGGAAGTTTAAGGAACTGCGAGGCGTGCACCAAAATTTAGTACGAAAGTATGATGGACCGTTTAGCATCGTTGCAAAGGTGGGAAACATCTCATATAAGTTAGAGTTACCACCTCATCTCAAGGTCATTCCATCTTTCATGCCAGTGGGATCAAACCATACTGTGCTGAAAAGGATGAACCCAACCGAAGTTAGTCAAGTCAGGCACCAATACCATCACTACCTTGCATTATCGGGAAATTGAGGCTTTTATTGACTACCAAGATAGGCGGAAAAAAGGGCAACAAGCCACTACCATGTTGCTCATCCACTAGAAGGGACAATCACCAAAAGAAGCCGCATGGGAACGATAGGAAGACTTGTGGAAATTCAAAGACCAAATTTGAGAGTTCATGCAACAACAATGCCTCATGGTCGTCGCAATATAAGTTGGGGGAGAGTGTGATGACCTACCATGTCGTCATGCCACTTAGGAACCAAGTGTCATACTATTGTCAATGTGGAAGGCTTACATTGGAAGAACACTAGTCCTTAGTGGAATATTCTACAAATATATGGAGAATTTTTTGGATGACCTTAGAATCCCATGGATTTGCATAGAAGGTTCTTGGAATCTTTTAGTTCGGTAGAATATTCTAGAAAGATGACTTATTTGTAAATAAGGAGGGAATGGTATGAAAACTATTATTTATCTATTAGGCCCTAGATGGATTGTATAAATAAAATGACATTCATTTGTAAAAACCATCAAGCAAATCTTCCAAGTCTTGAACAATATAAAAGCTTTCTTAAGCAATTCTCTTGTGTCTTTCTTAAATCCAATATTCTCTTAGAGATCTAGTGTTAAAAAAACTTATTTGAGCTTGCAAAATCGGGAAAGATTTGTGAGCGAGTTGTCAAGTGCCATGATATACCGTGAGTTTACGGTATTTCTAATACATTTCACTAGCACGTTGTGTGTGTCTAGAGCCATTTTATATTGGTTTTTATGTGTTTTATCATGTTTTGCAGGAAAGGTGTTCA
>JAJOOS010017831.1:0-19704 GCA_029582725.1 Solanum chiquidenum | reverse complement strand
TTCCTTTCTTCTACCAATATGGTAAAAATGACCTTTCATTTGCACTTTTGCAATGACTTTTCATTTTCCCTCCAAAATTGATTCCCCCATTTTCATTGGTTCTTCCACTTTCTATTTTCTATTTCCCATTCACTTCTTGCTAAACCCAACATTATTCACTTAAAGAATACAGGGAAAGAAACTAAACAAGAGACTCATGGCAGATGATCTATCTTCTTCAATGCCTCCTTCCACTTCTTCAAGTCTCTTCCTCTGATATGAATGTATAAGCCAATCTCTTTGCACACTCTATCACACTGGTATGGTGTATCCTGAAATCTGGTAGTATTTTTTTTTCTCCATATGACATAGACCACCATTGCGAAAACACAACTGACTATTGCTCCATAACCATTATTCTTTGCTGCCCATCCATTTGCCCATGTAAGCTCCTGCTGCCAGCTTTCTATTTGCCTGTTTATGTCCATCCAATTCAGTAATCTAGCCCATAAGGCTCTAGTTACAGGACACTCGAAATAGAGATGATCAAAGGTTTCTATGGCATCTTCACAATAGCTGCATTCCAGGGGCACATTTATGCCAATTTCTGTAGTCTTTATGCTGTAGCCAATCTTCTCCATGCTGCTAACCAAAGTATAAACTGATGTCTAGGATGGACTGATGGCTGCAAAACAATGCTCTTCCAACTTACTTTAGGATGTTGTGGTGTTAGTTTGATGTACATCTGATGTATAGAGAATTTATTAGCCACCACCACTCCCTTCAACTTTGATCCTAAATCACTTGGATTCAATATTGGCCTGAGTATCTTCCTAGTCTCCAAAACCTTCCGTATCACCCACGTGGCATTTAAAGGATCTTTTTATCACTCTTTCTTATTATTTTTGTTGTGGTCGTCTGCAAAAGAATTTTTTCTGCAAAGGAGGAGTAATCCTGAAGAGTTAGTAAAATTATTATTATTGTTGTTGTTGAAAAAATAACTACTAATAGAACTATTTCTATTGTTGATTCTTATATCATATTTTTTTGTTTTATTTAATATTTAAATTAAATATATTTTATAGTATCTGAAAGTTTCAGACAAGTTTATGAAAGACTAAGAGTCCATTTAGAATTCTACGGTCATGAATTTCTACTTAAATATATTGTATAACATCTGAAAGTTTCAGACAAGTTGATCGATTTTTTTTAAAAAAAATTCTGAAAATCTAAAATTGTCAAGTGTTTTTTTTTCGTTGTATTATTATCACTATTGCTAATTATTGCTGCTACTACTATTTTATTATTATTATTATATTATTATTACTATTATTGTTACTATTACTATTTATTGTTATTATTACTATTATTGTTATATCTTTATCTTTTAAATTAATATTAAATCAAATATATTTTACAACATCTTAAAACTTAAAAGGATGATTTGAAATAATAAAAGTTAATTTAGAGTTCTACTGTTTGTGAGTTTCTATTATAAAGATGATTTAAAAAAATATTTTATAAAGATGATTTTAAAAAATATTTTAAAAACTTAACGTAATTTCTAATTCAATTATTTTTAAAGTTTTTATGAAAATATTTATTAACTTTTTCTTACAATTGCCAAGTGGCTTTTCAATAGCTTGTCACTTGCTACTCTCCTATATATATATATATATATATGGGAAAACGGCACTTTTAGTCCCTGTGTTAAGGTTATATTCTTATTTTTGTCCTTGTGTTATCTAATTTAGCACTATTAATCTTCAATTATATCAAGTGAGTGATTTTAATCCCTCAACTAACAGATTAAAAAAATTAGCAGAGAATTCACTGCTAAAAGGGGCACTTCGGGTATTTCATTTTAATTCTATCTCTTTGAAGAACAAGCTCAAGTAATAATTTTCTAAGGCTTGTTTTAAACTGCAAGTCCCAATCAAACCATTAAAACGGAAAAGTAGCTTTAAAAACTACACATATATCTTGCCATTTGGACATGGAAAGTAGCGATCGGGAGATCAATTCATTTAATTTAGTCGATTAAAAAGGAATGATAAATGTACTTTCTTTGAATTGTTTGAGTAACTTAGAAATGGCTAAAAGTTGCAGCAATACAATTGAACAATAGGCTTTAATAAAAAACATCCCCATTTATGAATAGAAAAACCCAGCTCAAAATTATAAAAAATTGAGAAGAGACAACGAGAGTTAAATAAATCAGAGTAGCAATATACCAAGAATCACAAATACATTGTTGATGTTTCAGTAGATCCAGGTGGATTTTGTCCAAATGTAGCTTAGATTACTTTGAGTTCGTCGGACAAAGAGAGAAATCTCATGCCTATCAGGTGGGTTTTGTTTAAATGCAGCTCAAATGAGCTATTGTTCGTCGGTGTGAGAGAGGGAGGTTTAATGCCTATCAAGTTAGTTTTGTTGAAAATGTAGCTCAGATCGATGAGCTTGTTCTTCAAGATAGAGACATGGAAGACTTAAGCTTGTTCTTCAAAGAGAGAATTAAAATGAAATACCCAAATTGCCCCGTTTAGCAGAGAATTTTCTGTTAATTTTTTTTTTGAATCTGTTAGTCGAAGGATTAAAATCACTCACTTGATATAATTGAAGGTTAATAGTGCTAAGTTAGATAACACATAACACAAGAACAAAAATAAAAATATATCCTTAATTAAGGAACTAAAAGTACTGTTTTTCCTATATATATATATAGCCCGCTAGTCACTATTTGTTTATTTATATTATGTTAATCCAAATATCCTGGCAAGGAAATTTAAAAAAGAAACAATTTAACATTTCAACTGCAATATACCTTAGTCAGCCTCTAACTTAAAACATTTCTACTGTAATATAACTTAAAATTTTCACCTAAAACACAAGAAAGTTCACAAGCTAGAAGAAAGAAAGAAAATGACCATATATTATATGTTTGATCAATTAAATAAGATAATAAATTGAGTACTCGATAATCTAGACTTTAGTGGCTTTGTTCAAATGTTGCGATGTAAATCTTGAGAAATATAGAATTTCCTCATAGTATTTTTCGCTTTGTTGTATAGTGAAATAAACTTTAATAAAAATCATGATCACTAAAGAGATAATTTTAATAAAATTTCATGATAACAAAAAAAAGAATTGTTCAATAAAAAGGTCCTACCGGGAGTCGAACCCAGGTCGCTGGATTCAAAGTCCAGAGTGCTAACCACTACACCATAGAACCTTATACATATTAAGCAAATCAATGCTATTATTTTACTGATCAATATTTTAAATAGGCACCTAATAAGCCACTATTCATAAGGTGTACCATTTGTATTTACCACCATAATGCAATCTCTCAATCCAAGAGTTGAACCAAATACGAAATAATAATATAAATTTCATTATGTAGACAATAAAGTCCACAAAATAAATAAACAGGAATGAAATTTATCGTAATTAGTGTAGTATTTTATTGCAAATAAGAATGTTGTAATATATATGTCTCTGATTCTTTTCTTCAAAAGATAAATAAATTTAAGAGTCTTTGAGTTTGATCTTGAATTTAGTAGATTTGAGCTTATCTAATACTTGAACTTGAGGGTTTTTGACCTTGATCTTGCATTTGACTTGTATTTGAATTCAAAGCCTTTTATGCTTGATCTTAACTTGTACTTGAATTCAAAGGCCTAAAGTTTGATATTGACTTGTACTAGAATTAAAGAGCTTGAAACTTGATCTTGATATTGACTTATATTTGAACTCGTAGCTCGTAGAGAAATTTGCGGCATTTGATCCATGATCTCTCTCTAGTATCTTGTTAGAATGCTGAAGTATTTTAAATTATGAGACTCATATCTATGGTTGTAGGATGGAAGAATTATGATAAGGACGAACTCTTTCAACGAATCAAATTTAAGAGACATGAATATGTTTAATTAGTTGTAACATACTACTTGTACACATATCACATTTTCATTAGTCTTCAATTTGACAAGCCATGTTGTGTCATTTTCGACATGCGACATAATTCTATTTGCATTCTTACTTCACATGTCATGCCACATCATTTAACACATGTCACCAATTTGGGCCTCTAGAGTAAGATGATATCATGAGCTTGTCAAGGTGGGCTCATCATTTGTAGCCTAGTTTGATAGACTAGTCCAATGAAATTGGACCACTAAATCTCTATTTATTTGCCTTAAATACTAAACTCAACTATATCAATCCATAGTACTTATTTGGCTTAAGTCATATGAGCCCTTTAAAGTTGTTTGCATATTTCATTTTGATACCTTATTTAGGACTTGATCCTTTTGAACATCTTCCATTGTTCAAAATAAGTACCTATTAGACACTCTTCGCTGACATGGCAAGGAATGTGCAATACACATATATTGAGTGCGCCAGAAGGGTATTTTTGGTTTTTTTAAATCTTTTCCTTCTTCCTTCTTCCTTCTTCCTTCTTCCTTCTCCATAACTTCTTCCAACACCACCACCATTTCCATCATTGCTACCGATATTGCCACCACCACCATCCACCTTTCTCTTTTCTTATACCACCTCTCCCTCTCCCTCACCTCTATTATTTTCAACTGGAAAAGATCATTATGATTTCCTTCTCCATTTTCTTAAGTTTGATGGATATTACGATCTTATTCACCGAAAAAAATAGAGACTCACACAATGACTACTGTTTCTTCCCCCCTTCTTTTTTCTTCTTGAAAAATATATATCAATTTCCAAACAAATTAGATCTTAAATAAAAAATGAATCACCTCTCCTTCCTCCTTTCTCCATGTTTTGGTTAGATGACTATGTAGTAAATGGTTTCATTTGTATCTAAAATTATAGGTGGTTCATATTTTGTAGGTTCGTGTATTGATTAATTTTTATGTATATGTAATTTGCTATTTTCAACTTTAAAAAAAAATCAAATCCGAAAAAAAATATTGTTGGATTAAGAGGATTGGAGGTGACAACGACAATGGTGGGTGGACGTTGCACCTTTTTCACTCATTGACCCAAGCTTCAACTTGCTCATAGATCAGTTTATTGTAAATCCGTCTCTATTCCCTAGACATTCTCAAGACATCCTTAGATATTGCAACAAGTTGCTTGTCTTCTTTAATTCAATTTCATTATTAAGACATAATATCAATTATGATTGAAGCTATGAACCTGTCAAGTCCTTTAGCTCCTCAAAGTTGAAGATGAGACACAATGATCAAATTGACACATTTCCCAAGTTTTGGCAATTCATCTCAGATTCCTGTGTATAGAAAACAAAGAGACAAGAGGAACACAAGAAGGTAACAAGGTACCTGTGCAGAGAAAGCAAATAGCACGTGTTATTTTTTTTAAAACGATGGCTCTAATACCATGCTAGAGAGACAAAAGATATTCTGAAAAATAGTTTTCTCTATACATCAATGATAGAGTAGAAAGCAAATATTTATAGCTATACAATTGGAGGGTTAGAGTTCTATTCTAGGAAGGAGTATATATGGTTATAAATGTATATTCTGTAAATCAGTCCTATTCTAAGAAAGAATATATTTTCTGATTACTATACAATTATAGCTTTTCCTAACAATTCATAACAAATGCAAACAATAAACATAATATAATAAGAAACTTCATTAAACATTCATAAACACTAAAAATAATTTAAAGACTTATAGAGTCTTTCAAAATTAGTTACGAAAAATCTAAAATGTTCACTTAAGGAATGCTAAGGGGTGGACTCTATGTATTCGTCTTCTTCATCACTCTCGGTGTCCTTGGTAGGACCGGAGGACCCTCTTGAATAAAGGGACGCACTAGGTCGACGATCGAAGTTGAGCACTTGTTCTTTGATTTTCTCGACGGTTTTGTTCATACTTTCTTATTCAACAACTCTTTTTGCCACGTATGCTATCAATTCATGTGTAAGTTGTGCGATTTGCTCCACATATCAGCTATCTGAACACCATTAAGTGACTAGGCTTGACGTGACGATCCAATACCTTCTATACCTGATTGGAGTCATCATACATCATTCCAAGAACCCATCCCATCGATTCTACCCTTATGTGTCCTCCTACCACTCTCTCCTTCCACGTTTCACTGGATTCTTGAGGAGTGAGCTGACCGGATCATCCATCTCAAGCAATTGTCGCTCATACTCTCCCTACATATTAAAAATAAAAGTTAGCATAAAAATATATACATAATATACATTTAACTAATTTATATCTAAAGTTTAAGGGCAGTTCATACAGACTACAATTCATCAAGATACTATTCATCAAGAGTTCTAAAGTTCGCAACCTAATTAAGTTCATAAATTCTACAATTCAAGATTTCTAAAGTTTAAAACCTATGTTCATAAATCCTATAATAATTCAAGATTTCTAGAGTTTAAGCTTAATTAGTTCATAAAGACTACAATTCATCAAGATTTCTAAAGTCCAAACTTAGTTCATATAAAGACTACAATTCAATAAGACTTTTAAAGTTCACAACCTAAGTTCAAAAATCATACAATTCAATTTTTCTAAGTTCAGGTTCAAAATAATTAGTTCTAATCAAAGTTCTAAAGTTCAATTTTTTTCTACAAATTTTTTTACAATTCTTTTGATTTTTCTAAGTTCAAGTATAATAATTCCAAAATTCAAGTATATTTCTAAAGTTGCAAGTTCATGATATTCAAGTTCGAAGTTCTAAGTTCAAATTACAAGTTCTAACATCTAAGTTTATGACATTTAAGTTGAATTTTTCTAAGTTCAAGTAAAAAGTTTTCAAAATACAAGTATAATTAAAGTTCCAAAATCCTATAATTCAAGTATCTAAAGTTCAAGTCCAGGACATTGAAGTTTTAAGTTCTAATAATTAGTTGCAAAGTTCAAAAATTATACAAATAATAATTTTTCTAAGTTCAACTTCAAAAAATCTAAAATTAAGTTTGTGACATTGAATATCTGATTTCGCATTAGTTCTAAGTACTAATTTGTTCTACACTTTAAAAATCACGCAATCCACTATTTTTTCTAAGTTCAAGTTCAAATATCATAAATTCAAGTTGGGATAAGGCACAAGTACCCCCTAGACTATTACCGAAATTCTAGAGAAACATCTAAACTTAACTAGATTCCTATTACCCCCCCCCCCAAACTCATTTTTTTGTATTTTTGTGCACCTTTTGTGCTGATGTGGCACCTTTAACCACCCAAGTTGACTTTGTTTGTACACACACCTGCCACTCGGTAAATGTTTTTCTTTTAAAAAAAATTAATTAATTTTTTTTTTAAATTCTTATTTTCTTTATCATGTATTTATGTTAAGTTAATACAAATATTTTTTTTCCTTGTATCTAAATTTTTTCTTACATTTTTTTTTCTCTTTTATTTTTCTATTGATCTTATTTACTCCTTTTATTTTCTTTGTCTTTCTTTTGATTTGATTCAAATTTAATTTCAAATGTCTTGTATTTAAAATAAGTTAATATCGAACATATATCAAAACAAGTGAAGAAAATCAAATAAAACATAAATAAATTAAAATGTTAAAATTAAAGTGAAAAGATAAGAAATTAATAATAAATTATTAAAAGTAATAGATAAGAAATTGATGAAAGAAAAAAACATTAAAATTTAATTATATCAATATTTATTATTTTCTTCGATTTACTTGTTAATAAATAATATATAATAATAATAAAATATTTGATATAATTAAATTTCAACATAAAAAATTAATGGACGGAGTCACTAGAAAAATTAGTCTATAATCTCGACTATTATGTTGTCGCTTCTGTTTGATAGTAGAAAAACTAATCCATCTCTAAGACCATCTCCAACCCAACAACACATTTTACATCAAATCCTAAATTTGGTGTTTTGAGCTCCAACCCACACCAATTTTTACACCAAATTTGGTGTGTGAATAGTGTTACACCAAATTTGGTGTAACACTATTCATCACACCAATTCACTTTTTGAATATTTTAATATTATTTCATCATACAAACTTTTAATTAAACATTATATAAATTGTATGTTTTAATTAAATCTCTTGTATATTTAATTATTTTTATGTAATATATAATATTAATTTTAGATATAAAATTTAGCTTTTTATAAATTAATTTTTCTATATATGAATTTTAAAAAAAATTAAATTTATATTAATTCTACTATAAATTATAATTGGATATAACTACAATTAACCTTCACAAAAATTATAAATGCAAACACATAAATTTTTAAACAAATAATACAATGTACTTAAAAATAACCGAAAATAATAAACATTCAACAAAGTAGTAATTGACATACATCAAAATTGAAATATAAAATACATAGTAATTTTAAAAAGTACAACAAAACATAATAATTTTAAAAAATTGCAACAATAACTTAATAATCTGACAGATTCTTTTTGGATCCATCAATACTATTCAAATATGAATTGTATGGGGTCGAAAATTGTTGTGGCTGTGGTTGCGGCTGCTGAAATTGTTGACTTCTTTTTTCCATTATTCGACTTTGTTCTTGTCGAACAAATTCACGAACATTTGGATCAACAATACCCTCCACATTCATTAATATAATTTTGTCATGAAACAAGAATCATGTCGAAAAGATGTTGAACGTGCATTTGGAGTTTTGCAATTATCGCAGGACCATCACGTTTCTGGAGAAAAGAAGTGCTACATGATATATTAACTTTATGCATTATAATGCACAACATGATAATTGAGGATGAGCGTGATCTTAATGCACCAATTCAAGATGCGTCGGAAGGTCCAACTCCGACTGTAGAAATGGCAATAGATGAAAATTATCAATTTCAACAATTTCTAGCTTGATATAAAAAAATAAAGGACAAAAAAGCTCATTTTGAACTACGTAATGCATTAATAGAGCATTTATGAGAGCACCTTAGTGATCTTGAAAGTTGAATATTTATGTAGAATTTAAAATAACTTTTTCAATTATGTAATGTTTATTTAATTGTATTTCATTAATGATTTCACTTTTATTTGCATTATCCATTATTATGTATAATGTATAATATTTGCTAGCAATTTATATTATTTAAAAAATTATGGTACAAAATAATTTTATATTAAACGATTATAAAAGGAAATAATATGAATTATATATGGTGAATGTTTTAGAAAGAATTTGTTTTGTGAAATAAGAAAATATAAATGAAATAAGAAATAATAATATAATAATGAAGAGAGAGAAAAATATTCCTTTTTCGTGTAAAATTTGGTGCAGTGGGTTGAAGTTGATTACACAAAAAATAGTGCTTACACCAAATTTGGTGTTTGAGTTGGAGATGCCCTAATCATACACGTACTAATCATATTTAGTAAAGAACTTGAAATTTTGAAAATAATATTTAATACATTCAAATTCTACAAAATAATGAAACTTTTTATTAAAATTAAAAAGATTTATAAGAACTTAGAAATTAGGAAAAGTCCGGTACTGTACTCTTAGGCCTCATTTGTTTTCATTAAGATTAAGACATCTGAATCTGAATACACGTCTGAATATTAAGATTTGCATTAAGAGCTAGGTGTCTAGATCTGAATACACATCTGAATATTAAGATGTGGTCTCCAAATCTGAACACTGAATGATTATTGTTTGTTTTCAATATCTTAATGTGCATATGAAATCAAACATTATATTAATAAAATGTTATAAGAAATTCATTTCAACAAAAAATATTACTTTTTAATTAAAAAAACATCATAATCATCAAGCATAACATAAAAAAAAATCACGAATAAAAAATATTTTATTGGCACAATATACAATCAAAAAGTCCAATAAGTATGATAGATACTAGTCGAAAAATAATAAATAAGGTATCACATTATCAACGCCTAACATATATTTTGGCTAATTAGAAAAACTAAAGAATTCTTATCCTTTTTCCAATTACCTTAATCCAATTCTCTAACTTGTGAACCTCTAATGTCATTCATGCTTTTTTGTAGCGGACACTTTCACAAAATATACTAACACATGTACTGTATAATAGCTCTTCCCATCCAAGTCCATCTAATTTTTCCATATATTCATCAAATGTAGGTGCATTATTTTTTAATCAATAACTCCAGAGCAGTAATTATCTTCTCATCAATTTGCAATTAAGACGAATAAGTTTTTTTCTTCCCCAATTTTTTTTTTCCAACTGAAACCGAAGATTGAGATGTAGAATTATTAGGAACTCCATTATTTTTGTAACCAACTAGTTCAACAACAATAATATATCAAAGAGTCTCAATAAAATTATTGGCCTAAGACAAAATTCTAATAAGAGACCCCAAATATGTATACAATAGTTATTATTTTTAATTATGAATAGTATTTTTTTCACTCAAAAACCATGATGAACATCAATACACTAAAAATATTATTGCAACAAGTGTTCTTGACAAACATCAATACACCCTAAGAGAATTATTAATATAAAAATAAATATTTATATAGATTATGAAAACTTACTAGTTCAAGAGGAAAAAATGGTCTTTTTGAGAAAAGAGAGGAAGAAAGTTTGTAGTTGAGAGAGAAAAAGTCACGCAAAGACCGATTGAGGGATACAATATTATTTTATAACTTATTAAATAAGTCTGAATGATGTTAAGACTCTCCTGCAGATCTGATCCGTTCAGACCTTTTCAGGTCCATTATGAGGCTTTTTGAAAAAAAAACAAATAGACTTAATGGCCTGAATCTGAATCATTCAGATTCAAACCTAAAAACCAAATGCACTTAATGGGCTGAATCTGAACGATTAAGATTCATACATCCATTAAGTGCAAACAAATGAGGCCTTAATATCACCTCATAAAATAATAATAAGATCTTACACCCTGGACGTGGCTGGCACTCGAGAACTATTGCTGACCCTAAACGAACCCTTGGCCTGACTTACGTACTTAGAGGAAGACTTTACTCAAGATAAATACTTTTAAAACAAGTAAACTGAAGTGCTCAAAATATAACTTAGAATGTATTATAATAACATTCACTGCCAAAGTGGCAACTCAAGTCTCAATTTAACTGAAAAGGAAAAGTAAAGACTCATGAACTAACATCACTAACTCTGTCTATGAAGCCTATAAACAACTGATATGGACATCGGGACAAGACCCATGACATCCTAATGAACTAAAATACTGAAAACAATAAAAGGATCCTCCCAAAAGCTAGGAGGTTCACCAACTGAATCTGAGTGCTCAACTGGATTGACGAGGCGCTGGATGCTGATCTTGATTACCTGCGTCTGCATCATAATAAGATGCAGGCCAACTGGCATCAGTACATTAAATGTACGAGTATGCGGGTTGGAATGCTAAACACAACTAAATCTTGAAAGAAATCTGAAAGGAACACTTACCTTGGCTTTTCTCAACTCCTGAATAACTGAACTAATTTCAATATAAAATAATTTTAAACAAGTGCAATAGAAAGAAAAGCTGTTTAAAATATGATGTCAACTCTGTGTGTATGCAAAGATACATATAACTCTGAAATGTATGTAAAAATACAATAAACTATGTATATAAGAATACAATTACTTTTGTGGGAGTTTTTTTAACCGACAACCATCACGTAAGAGCTATTGTGATGATACATCATTTTGCCTCACGCTGCTAGGGCCGTCCTATACCTTGACGGGGGTATAGAACCTGAACTACTAAGTGGATCCACTAGTCTATGCTAAAAAGCACTAAAGAAATCATCTAAAAAGTATGACCCTTTTCTGCCTATGATGACTACTCGGTTTATGGGGGTTGTGAGTTGTCTGAACTCTCCCCCATATATGTGCTCAATACTACTCCCAAAAAATGATATTAGCTCTTATGTTTAAAACATACTTCTTTCTGTGATTTGAGATTATTGCTCAAAAACTTAGCTCAAAGGCTATCTTGGAAATCAAAGTTTTCTCTCTTGTTTCATTTAGAAAGCGATTACTCTTTTTTGAAAACTAGCCCGAAGGCTCTTTGGAAATCGAGGTTTCCTTTCTTGTTTAAATGTGAAAACATTTTAAACCCTTTGGAAATACATAGTCCCCACATAATTTTGAAGAAATGAACTTCAAACTTTACTCTTTAATCTGTACTCAACTTTAAGTCTTAAAACAAAGTTGAAACATTTGGAAAAGACTTTTTGAAACCTTTAAAGAACTTCTCTTGACTTGCTTCTTAACTTCTAACTTGACTCGTAACTTCTCTTGACTTGACTCTTAACTTCCCTTGAATTGAATTATGGATTCAAGGATTGAGATTTGTGATAGGAAAGATCTCATGAAGTTTAGGAATGATTTTAGATAGCTAAACATGAGAAAAGATCAAGAAATCATTGTTTGAGGGTGGGTCCGCGACGCAGAGAACTATTTAAATTTTTGGTTCGAAAATGACTTTTGAGGCAGAACGGTCCGTGACCGCTCCGCGACGCGAAACAATTTTCCCCAAAACTGGGGAGCAGGTCCGCGATGCGGAGGCACTGCCAAGATTTGCCTGACAAAAAATCCTTCTTCGTTTCCCAGCTCTAAACCCTCTAAACTCCATTGGTTTTCCCACCAAACACTTAGAATCATTTATACCCTCAAATAACATCAGATTCTACTCGAAAACACAACTATAAAAGTGAATCAATCTCAAGAAAACTCCAACAACACAACCCACAAGGATTCAAACGAATTTCATCAAGAATTCAAGGGATTTACTTTCAAATAAGTATACTTTTCTGAAATTGAATCAAGTTGGGCGCGTGGGTGAACTAATCCAACGCTATGTGATCTCACATACCTTTTAGGGATCAACCCCGACGAAATCCACAAGCTAAACTCGATGATCTTGACGAATCTTGCTTCTTTTGTCCTTACTCCTTTTCTTTTCTCTTTTCTCCAAGCCCTAGCGTATTTTGGTAAAAGTGTAAACTGATCTAATTCTGATTAGACCCTAACTTAATTACCAAAATCAAAATAAAATAATTGGTCAAGGAAACGACCAAACTACCCTTTAAAAATCCAGATTGGAATTTTCTTATTCCAACAACCCAATTTCCAAAGGGTATAACTCACTCATACGAACTCGAAATCACATATACTCAACGGTGTTGAAAAGATCGTTCCCAGAGCTTTCCAACGATATCTGTAAGTACCTCTAACTCACCCTGAGCTAGAAGTTATGGCCGTTTGAAGTTGCCCAAAACTCAACCTATTCTAACTTAACAAAATTTCCAGATTTTCATTTTTTCCCAAAAATGACTATTTCCAATTATTAGCTTCTTCCTAGTTATTTCAAATTGCGAGATGTTGCACTGCATTTCTAGTGTCAATGTATAAACTAAAATAAATTCATGAAAGAAACAAATAAAATTTTAATGTGACAAAGAAATTAAAATAAATATTTTACAAAGAAAGAAATGAAAATAATTAAATATATATAAATTTTAAACTAAATAGATATATAAATTATGTGTACTAACTAATTATAAAGTTACCAATTGAAAAAGGAGATATGTTCAATTTGTTCACTAATCACATGCCTTCAAGAGAGCATACACACTCTCCCTGCCACATCAACATTTATGGTGTATTTATTCTATTTTAAATTAGTTTAGGGATGTAATAGGACTCTAGTTAAGTTTAGGTGTGTCTCTGAGATTTCGATCATAATCTAGAAGGGTACTTGTGTCTTATCCCATTCTAGTTCAAAATTCCAAGTTCTAATTTCTAATTACTTCTTGTAGCATGTTCCTAAACCAAATCAGACCTTAGAAATTAGAAATGACAGATATCAACACCAGAAAAGGGTTTGTACAAACCCATTCACGGACTGTAAAAGGGACCACGGGACGTGAATGAATCCGTGGAAACAAGCCCATAAATGGGAAGTTTGAGGTGAGTTTCATGGATCATGAAAGCTTTCACTGCCCATGCACTGGTCCTGGAACCCACTCCTAAGAACTCAGGAAATCCCATCCTTCATGGACATTTGTATGGTCTTTGGAAGGTTATACAAATGGTAGATGGGTCCGTAGAAGTCGACCTTCAAGAACCCAATTTTGCCTCCTGTTCACGAGCACCTTTATGGACCGCGAAGGATTGTATGGTACGTGAAAGGCCCCCTTAGGGTGTTCCAATAGTTATTATGTCAGGGACTTTTTAGTCTTTTCCACTCTTTCAATCCCTATACTACGTCATTTTAGACTATTCTAAGTGGGTATAATTGATTCCTAATTACCCTAACCTCCCCATTCCCTCGTATTCTCTCAAACTAAGTTTCTTCTCTCCCAAGGCAAAAAATAAGGATCCAAGCTTCAAGTATCTTCTTCCCAATTCGAGCTAGGGTTTCATTGAAAGTATGTAGGAACTTCATCAATGACTGCTACTTCACTTATTGAGTCCCAAAGAAACCTCAATTTCTCAAAATTATGGTTTCTCCAAAGTTAGGGTTTATATGATTTTCATGAATTCTTATTGAATTTTAGTTTCTTCCTCATGATTGATCCTACTATGCATGAACTGATCATAATTCAATGTTTTAATGATATTTTTATGAGCAAATAGCATGCAAGTATTTGCATGATCAAAACTATGCTATATTTACATGCATGGCTCAGATTATCATATTTTTATGAATTATGATACTTCTGATTGAAGTATTGTCAGTATGTATGATTAGATGCTTTTAGATAAATTATCTTTCAGATTATGTCTAGTTATCATGATTTAGGAACTACTTTGTATGATTATCAGATAAGTAGTATGACTCAATAGTATAGATTATTACTATTTCTAGATTTATGCGTGTTCCCATTGGGAGTATACTTAGCGCCGAGTGAACCTAAGGATGAAGGCTCACCCATTAATTGAGGCATAATACATTTAGTAGCAATCTATTTGTCCTAGACATGTCACCATAGAATTTTGTCTCAAATAGACATTAGCCAGGGGATCTAGCTTAGCTCAAATTTCATGGTCCTTGCCTTGGCAACTAGGACACTCTCTTTTCGGTCTGTAAGCTGTGCACTGAACTCTATGTTTTAGCTCATATAATTTATGTGGGTTAATGGTATCCCATATTGTGTATGATTTTCAGATATTGCATCACCTTGTACTATGTATTTTAAATAAGATAATAAGTTTTCATGTTATGTTTACTTGGTCATTGGATCGGCATATTTTACAAACTTATCATGTTCTTATGTAATGTTAATGCATTTTCCTCACGCTGAATATATTTTGAGTACTGACCAAACTTTTCTACCTATATTATTTTATAATATAGATTTAGATGCACATCCTTCAGGCCGCATATAGTAAAAGATCCTCTCAGCTTACACTGTTGTTGGTGATTCCTCATATTTTGGGGACATGAATTTTATGACTTCAACACTTCTCTTCATTTTTCAGATCGTTAGAGTTAGCTAAGGACTTTTCCTAGTAACTCATATATGAATAGAGGCTTTTCAGACAATTAGATTTCTGCATATGTGGTCTTTGATTGTATTGGATTCTCTTTATGATATGATAGTTGCTTGAGACTTTATTTCACTTTTAAATTTATTCTATTACGTATGATATCTTAGAGTCATGTCATGCCATGTGGTTAGCTTGGGGTCACTTGTGGCTCTACACACCATGTCACGTCTAGGGGTAGTCTTGAATCGTGACACTTCTAAAGTTCTAAACTTCAAAAACTCTTCAATTCAAGCTCAAAAATCCCTAATTCAAAATCTAATTAAAGAAACTCCAATTCAAACTAAAACCCTAAAATCCAAAATTATAATCTTATTAACTAATTCACAATCAAATTTACAAACTAACAATGTTAATAACATAAATTAAACAAACGAAATACGAAAAACTAACATAGAAAAAAACAATTCTCAAGATTGAAAAAAAACTAACATAAAATGCAAAACTCTAACCTTAATAATAAGTTGAGAGAATTAATGATGTTTTGGAGGGGAACTGGGGTGGCAGGCGGCAATAGCTGGGTTTGCAGTGGTGGTTGGGGGAAGTTAAGAGAGAATAAGAGAGGAGAAGAGAGAAAGAGAGAATGAGAAGAAAACATGTCTATCTGTCCCATATATTTTAAGAAAGGTGACGTACAAAGTCGCTTTATCCATCACTTTTAAAAAAATGTTTCACCAACATTTTGACCATAAGCGACGGACTAAGCGATGCCATATGTCGCTTCTTTTAACAAATTTTTTAAAAATAAAATTAATAAAAAATGTCAAACGGCGTCATTATTAAATAATTTCTAAATTATTATTATTAATTAAAAGTGACCTCTAAAGACTCATGCAGATGTTTGGAAAAACCTTATATTCCCTGAGGTGGTTCTACTGCGTGGAAACACTATTTAATGGAACTTTATCCTTAGCTCGTCGTGACCAAGAAACCACAAGTTTCGCTTGGTGGGTCGGAAATGCCTGACTTATCAATCTATCTGGTAAACTACTAGGGGATCATGTTGTCACGCCCCGAGGCTACCCCCTGGACGCGGACACGGGACCTAGGATCACAAGTGACCCTAAGCTAACCCTGCTGGCATAATCATGAGCATAGTAAAGATAACTGAATAATAAAAACTGTGTGGAAGCTATAATCATAAATAAAATGAAAAGATGGGAAAAATACCCATATACTATAACTGAGATGAAGGAAAACTGATGAGTTTAATACAAGGAAAATATTAACTCATAACCAAGCTGTACCTACCTATGTCTAAAAATAGCCTCTAAACTGACTAGAAATGTTGGGACATGCCCCAACTAAGTCTAGCAAAACTAAAACTAAAGGACTAAAAATACTAAAAAGGAACTCATGACTATTATCGCCGGAGAATGAGGACTCACTACTGATTCTGCTGACTGAAGATCGGGAACCGATCTAAGCTTGATCTGGATGCTAAGAACCTGAACCTACATCACGAGAAAATGTAGCGCACGTATGCGTCAGTACTTGAAGGGTACTAAAAATGCATGATACAGTAAAATAGAAATAAGATATAACTGAACAAAGCAATAAAGCAATGGAATAATCTGAACATGATATAGATGCTGAATACTGAGCTAACTGAATGCAATGACCAATTTATAACATGTTGAGATTGAAATACTGAATATACTGATACATGGTCAATGCAATAGAATCTGACTGAACTATGGGAGCTACTAATAACCGATAATAAAACCACATGAGCTAAATGTGAGTCCGATGTATACGTCCCATCGAGAGGACCCAATATACCCTGCCATAGGTATAGAGGCATGCTAGCGTGATCACTGAAATGATGCCCACAAAGGTGGCTTAAAACCTACGTGGCTAGTAGTTCTGGGACTATTTGGGTACCTTAAACCTAGTCCAACTCGGTATTATGGTACTCCCAATGGATTAAGTGATTAACACATTATGAATGAATTCCTATAAGTTACTGGATAGCTTAGACTGAACATGCAAAATGAGTATGCAATAATTAAACTGATAATGATACATTAATAACTGAGGCATGTATAACTGAATAACTGAAATATCTCATGTGTAATTCAAGAACTAAAGAAATATATAGCTAGGGTTCTGGAATTCATGCAATAAACTGAATATTAACATACTAATCTGATTTGGATCATTCTAACTGCTAAGAACCCAATAATTCTAACATTCAAGAAACCGTACATACTAAGGGAATCAAGAAACTGACTGAAAACTAGGGACCTAATGGGTGAAAGGAACCCACTAGTGAAATCCCACAAACCTGGTGACGAATTCCATGGAGAAATCTTTAGATTTCGGGGCTGGAACTGATGGAACCTTGCTGCGTTCTTGAACTAGGGTTGGTCGCCTCTTTCTCTCCTTTCGCTTCTAATTTTCTAAGTTTTGATTAAAGATCTGACTTGGGTAAGTTATAGTTATGTTTCTAGGCTTAAACTGACTAAAACCACGAAATTTAGGGTTAAAACGACGTAGTTTAGGTGTCAAACAAATAAGGAAAATACCGAAATAACCTTTACATAAACTACAGACGGGCTGACCACGGCCACCTTCACGGACCATGAAAGGGACCACGGGCCGTGAAGTCGGTCATTGTCTGGACTTGGTTCTGAAAACTTGGGGGTCTGGACTACGGCCACTACCACGGCCCGTGTGGAGGACCACAGACCGTGAAGGTCCCCGTGGTCCTCACTTGGGCTGAGGTCTAGAGGCTTCATGTTGGCAGTCTACTGGTTAAACTCCACAGAATCTCCCACGGACCGTGTGAAGGACCACGGACCGTGAAAGTGTCTGTGGTCTTCACTTGGACCTGGGGGTTCTAGGGCCAAGTTGGGGAGGGGTCTACTGGTCTGACACTACGGACGCCACCACGACTCGTCGGTGTGACCATGGCCCGTGAAGGGTCCCGTGGTCTGACGCCTGGGCCTGGTGAAGTTGAAGTCTGGACCATGGGCAGGTTAACGGACCGTGAACCCTGCCGTGGTTCACTGGTTCAGGTAATTTCTGCAAAAAAAAATTCTAGGCTTGGTTTTTAAGGTGTTACAGTATCTGCCCCGTGGGATCATTCGTCCTCGAATGAAGACTAAACTAACTGAAATGGAGGGAATGAGATGCAACCCTACCACTAAACACTGAAGGCTGATTTCTGACTGAACTGAGTTCCAAAAACATGCAAATACGCTGAAAATGCAAGTACAGACTGAATGAACATGATACTAAGACTGATTTCACGCATGAATGACTGAAAAAAAACTGAAGAGGAACTATTACCTCATGCTGGAATGGATTCGGAAGGAAAGAGGTGAGGATACTTGGCTTTCATGGCTGCTTCTGCTTCCCATGTAGCTCCCTCTACGGACTGACTCCTCCACGAAACCTTGACTGAAGCGACTTCCTTGTTTCTCAATCTTCTAACTTGACGATTAAGAATCTCAACTGGTACATCCTCATAAGAAAGGCTATCTTTTACAACCACACTCTCTAATGACATCACAGATGCTGGATCACCCACACACTTCTTCAATAGTGAAATGTGAAAGACTAGATGTACTACTGCTAAATCTACTGGCAACTCTAGCTCATAAGCCACTTTACCAATCCTTTTCAAGATACGGTAAGGGCCTATGTATCTGGGACTGAGCTTCCCTTTCTTGACAAATCTCATCACCCCTTTCATAGGTGACACTTTTAGGAAAACCCACTCATCAACTTGGAACTCTAATTCCCTTTTTCTCACATCTGTATAAGACTTCTGGCGACTCTGGCAGTCTTAAGTCTATCTCTAATGACTTGCACTTTTTCCATAGCATGAAAGACTGAATCTGGCCCTATTAAGGCTGCTTCACCTACTTCAAACCAACCAACAAGAGATCTGCATCTATGCCCATACAATGCCTCATAAGAGGCCATCTGAATGTTGGAATGGTAACTATTATTGTAGGCGAACTCAATGAAAGGAAGGTGATCATCCCAACTCCCCTTGAAATCAATCACACAAGCTCTCAACATGTCCTCTAAGGTCTGAATGGTACGCTTTGACTGGCCATCCATCTGTGGATGAAATGCTGTGCTAAGGTTAACTTGAGTACCAAGACCTTTTTGGAATTACTTACAGAAATGAGAGGTAAACTGAGGACCTCTATCTGAGATGATAGACAAAGGAACCCCATGCAACCTCACAATTTCATTAATGTAAAGCTTGGCGTAATC
>JAJOOS010017830.1:0-24691 GCA_029582725.1 Solanum chiquidenum | reverse complement strand
TTTAAATATTATTTAATATTTTAAGTTTTATTTCAGATTTTTTTTTTTGCATTTTAAAATAATATTTTTAATAAGATATAACCTATTATCTAAAAAAATAGAACTGATAATAATAATAATAATAATAATAATAATATTAATAATATAATGATAACAACAATAATAATAATAATAATCCAAGTATAATATTATTATAAACATAATTTAATATCTTCTATGTTTATTATTATTATTATTATTATTATTATCAATTCTATTTTTTTAGATAATAGGTTATATGTTATTAAAAAATATTATTATTATTTATTTTTACAGATTTTCAACCTTAGCACAAGATAAATGAGGAATTATCTGTATCACTATCATAAACATAGAAGGCATTATGTTATGTTTTCATAATATTGCTTTTAAAGGACAATAAAATTTCAAAATTGAAAAATAATTTTATGAGAAATAAAATTTAAACTTTTGAATTTAATATTATTAATAATATTTATCTATATCTAGCTAGCGTTGAATTCTACCTTGAACAATAGCACTATTATAAGTCATTTAGCAAATTTAAGACTATTCACAATATATATATAACAACATTAAATTAAATTGAAAATTGCGATTTTAAAATAGACGATAAGTTTTAAATTTTAAATTTTAAACTTTTTAAATTTGAATTCAAATATAACTATAATTACACATAATATGCTTTATTGAATAAAATTCAAATAAACAGCCTGTCCTTCATATCCATATATTTTCTGATATAATTAAAATTAAAATTTAATATATCTTCTTACATACATTGATTAAATCTAATATAGCGGTTGTACTAATTAAGATTATTTTTACCTCTATATAAATTTTCTATTATACTTTACACAAATTAATACATTAAAATAATATTTTGAATCTTTTAATTTTGAATTAAAACATATATAAAATATTTCAACATGTTATTTAGTCTTATGATATCAAATATTTCATATGGAAGGTTATAATTGATAAATTAACATAATTTTTTATTCAAACAAAATAAAAAGAATAAATTATATATATATATATATATAATATTATATTATATTTTATTACAATAAATTAAATTGTGTACTAATAATGTAAATTTAATATTGCTCAAATACACAAGTTAATGATTTTTATTATTATATTATTATTATAATAAATTAAATATATTATTAAATATATTATTAAGTGCATTATACATTTTATTAGTTATTTTTAATTATAAAATTATTACATTTTAAATCATCAGCGCAACGCACGGGCACGTATAATAGTTATAGAGTAAGAGAAAAGGTATACCATACCAAGTGTTCAGCTAAATTCATGCCCGTACCCCTGCCTGCAAAGTGCTGTGTAATCCATTTCATAGAAGAAATAGAAATTTGAGTGTGTAAACACGTAACTTGTTAGAAACGACCATGACCTCACTGTCGATGGTGCTCTGTGTAAGCCTGTCTTGGTCAAACATTGTCAACGGAATAAAATTAGTTTCACATGAAGTGGCATGATTTAGAACTAAAGCATACTTTGATAAATTAACTAATTACGGAAAATTAGTTGTTGAGTGTTGAGACCTCCTTGCATTCTGAATGACTCCTTTTATTGCTTTCAGTTTTATTGTTAGTTCATTAGGATGTCGTGGGCCTGTCCCGACATCCATCTCAGTGTTTAGAGGCTTCATAGATAGACAGTCAGTTAGTTAAATTCATTTGTCACTACTTTATTATTGCCTTCTGTTTTTGAGACTTGAGGTTGCCATTTTGGCCAAGTTGAATGCTGAGTTTTAAACATTCTAAGTTTTGATCATTATAAATATGCATATAGTCTTCCGCTGAATAAGTAATCCAGTCCAACGATTCTCCTGGGGCCAGCAATGGTTCCCGAGTGCCAGCCATGTCCAGGGTGTAGGCTTGGGGCATGACAAACTTGGTATTAGAGCGCAGAGTTTAAGAGTCCTAGGGAGTATATAAAGTCGTGTCTGTAGAGTCCTAGTTATCGCTGTGAAGCGCGCCATATCTATAATTAGGAGGTTGCAACATTTAGCAAAATTTCTCACTTCTTTCACACTCATTTCATGTGTTAGAGTTGATCTCTAAAAAGTTTCGTTCTAATTCATGCTTGCGCATGTTTTCAGATAATCATGCCTCCACGAAGAGCAGTCAGAAGTCGTCCAGCTAGGAGAAATGTTGAGGAGCAAGGGGTACCCAATGTACCTGAAGTGCAACCTCAAAGGGAAGTCATTAACGCTGAGTTCAGAGAAGCAATCAGGATGCTAAGTTAAGCTGTGTCTAACCAGGTTGGGCAACAAAGAGAGGCTCGACAAGAAGAGGCTGACACTTCAAGGATCCGTGAATTCTTGAGAATGAATCCTCCAAGTTTCACTGGTTCAAGCATATCTGAGGATCTGGAGAACTTTGCTGATGAACTGAAAAAGGTGTTTGATGTGATGCATGTTGCTGATACTGAGAGTTGAGCTAGCTGCATATCAACTGAAAAATGTAGCTAGGACTTGATTTGACCAGTGGAAAGGGGGTAGAGCTGAGGATGCACCACCTACGAGTTGGGGTTGTTTTGAGGAGGCTTTCTAGGGGGCATTTCTTTCCTCGAGAACTGAAAGAGGCCAAGGTACGTGAGGTCCTCACACTTAAGAAGGATTCTCTAAGTATTCATGAATAAGCGTTGAAATTCACCCAATTGTCCCGTTATGCTCCTGAAATGGTTGCGGACATGAGGAGTACAATGAGCTTGTTTGTTGCTGGGTTGGCTCGTCTGTCGAGTAAAGAAGGTAGGGACGCATGCTCATTAGGGATATGGACATCTCGAGGTTAATGGTATATGTGCAGCAGGTTGAGAAAGAGAAGCTAAGGGATAGGGAAGAGTTTAAGAAGAAGCGAGCTAAGACAGGGAACGAGTTCGGGCAGCAGAAGAGTAATGCCAACCTGTCATCGTTCCAACAGAAACAAAAGGGACCTGCTCCATCATCTGCTAGTGCACCTGCGCCTAAGAACAAAGGTGAGTAGAATAGCTAGAACTTCAGAGCTAAACCTGGTTATTCTCAGGGTAGCATGACCACAAAGGGGTAGTAAGCCTCTTGCATGCGCCAAGTGTGGTAGGAATCATTCAGGTACTTGTCGTGAGGGATCCACTGGCTGTTTCAACTGTGGTCAGAATGGGCATTTCATGCTAGAGTGTCCAAAGAACAGGCAGGGAAATGGTAATGGGGGCAATAGAGCCCAGTCTTCTTCAGTTGCTCCACCAGACAGAGCTGCACCTAGAGGGGATATTTCCGGTACTGGCGGAGGAACAAACCACTTATATGCTATCAACAGTCGCGAAGAGCAAGAGGATTCATCAGATGTTGTCACTGGTATGATCCAAGTCCTTGACTTTACTGTTTATGCTCTGCTGGATCCAGGAGCGAGTTTGTCTTTTGTAACTCCTTATGTTGCTATGAATTTTGATGTATTTCCTGAGCAATTTAGTGAACCATTCAGTATTTATACACCTGTTGGTGAGTCTATTCTAGCAGAGAGAGTTTATCGTGATTGTCCCATTTTCATTAATCACAAGAGTACCATGGCTGATTTAATTGAGTTAGACATGGTAGATTTTGATGTCATTCTTGGTATGGACTGGCTTCATGACTATTATGCCTCAGTTGATTGTAGAATTCGAGTTGTCAAGTTTCAATTTCCAAATGAGCCAGTATTAGAGTGGAAAAGCAGTTCAGCAGTGCCTAAGGATCATTTCATTTCGTAACTTAGGCAAGGAAGTTTGTTTCTATGGGGTGTGTCTATCACTTAGTCCGAGTTAGTGACTCTAGTGTTGAGATACCTCCTAATCAGTCAGTTTCAGTAGTAAGACAGTTTCCAGAAGTCTTTCCTGACGATCTTCTCGGAGTCCCTCCTGAAAGAGAGATAGACTTTGGTATAGACCTTCTTCCAAATACTCATCCTATATCTATTTTGCCATATAGAATGGCACCAACAGAGTTGAAAGAGCTTAAGGAGCAGTTAAAGGATCTCTTAGATAAGGGCCATATAGAATGGCACCAACAGAGTTGAACAAGGTTACCATAAAAAAACAAGTATCCTCTTCCAAGGATTGATGATTTATTCGATCAACTTCAGGGTGCCACATGTTTCTCTAAGATAGATCTCAGATCAGGCTACCATCAGTTAAGAGTAAGGGAATGCGATATTCTAAAGATAGATTTCAGGACCTGTTATGGACATTATAAGTTTTTGGTCATGTCTTTTGGCCTACCTAATGCACCAGCAGCATTCATGGACCTCATGAATAGAGTTTTCAAACCTTATTTAGACATGTTTGTTATCGTCTTTATTGATGACGTACTAATCTATTCAAGGAATGAAGAAGATCATGCTAGTCATCTCAGAATAGTTCTCCAGACTTTCAAAGATAGAGAGTTGTATGCCAAGTTCTATAAGTATGATTTTTGGCTTGAATCTATGTCATTCTTAGGCCACATTGTGTCTGGAGAGGGAATTAGAGTTGATACCCAAAAGATTAAGGCAATGCAGAACTGGACTGGACCCACATATCCAATTGATATTAGGAGTTTTTAGGGTTTGGCTAGCTATTATAGAAGGTTTGTAGAGTGGTTCTCGTCCACTTCGTCTCCTTTGACCAGATTGACTCAGAAGACAATTAAGTTTCAATGGTCTGAAGCTTGTGAGAAAAGCTTTCAGGAATTGAAAAAGAGGTTGACTACTGCCCTTGTTTTGACCTTACCAGAAGGTACGCAAGGCTTTGTTGTCTATTGTGATGCATCTAGAGTTTGTTTGGGTTGTGTGTTAATGCAGAATGACAAGGTTATAGCTTATGCCTCTAGACAGTTGAAAGTTCATGAGAAGAACTATCCAACCCATGATTTAGAATTGGTTGATGTAGTATTTTCTTTGAAAATATGGTGCCATTACCTTTATAGTGTTCATGTGGATGTGTTCTATGATCACAAGAGCCTTCAGTATGTGTTTACTCAGAAAGAGCTCAATCTCAGACATAGAAGGTGGTTAGAATTACTCAAGGATTATGACATGAGTATTCTTTACCACCCATGTAAGGCTAATGTTGTTGTTGATGCTTTAGGCAGGTTGACTATGGGTAGTACTACCCATGTTGAGGAAGAAAAGAGAGAGTTAGCAAAAGATGTGCATAGACTTGCACGCCTGAGAGTCAGACTTATGAATTCCACAGAAGGAGGAGTAGTAGTGATGAGTGGGGCTGAATCATCATTAGTGTCAGAAGTAAAAGGCAAGCAGGACCAAGACCCTATTTTGCTTGAATTAAAGGCAAATGTACATAAGAAAAAAGTATTAGCTTTTGAACAAGGGGGAGATGGCGTACTGAGATATCAAGGTAGATTGTGTGTACCAATGGTGGATGGACTACAAGAGAGGATCATGGAAGAGGCTCATAGGTCCAGATATTCCATTCATTCGGGTTCCACAAAGATGTATCATGATTTGAAAGAGGTATACTGGTGGAATGGTATGAAGAAGGACATTGCAGAATTTGTTGCTAAGTTCCCAAATTACCAACAAGTTAAAGTAGAGCACCAAAGGCCGGTGGCTTGTCTCGGAATATAGAACTTCCGGAATGGAATTGGGAGATGATTAATATGGACTTCATCACAGGTTTACCAAGGTCTCGTAGGCAGCATGATTCTTTTTGGGTAATTGTCGAAAGAATAACAAAATCAGCCCACTCTTTGCCGGTAAAGACCACCCATTCAGCAGAGGATTATGCTAGATTATATATTCAGGAGGTGGTAAGACTTCATGGAGTCCCTGTTTTCATTATATCAGATAGGGGTGCTCAATTTACTGCACAATTTTGGAAGTCATTCCAGAAAAGCTTGGGTTGAAAGGTGAACTTAAGTACTACCTTTCATCCTCAGATGGATGGTCAAGCAGAGCGCACTATTTAGACCTTAGAGGATATGTTGAGGGCCTGTGTGTTTGATTTCAAAGGTAATTGGGATGATCACCTACCCCTTATTGAATTTGCATACAATAATAGTTACCACTCTAGTATCCAGATGGCTCCATATGAAGCTCTTTATGAGAGAAGATGCAGATCTCCTATTGGTTGGTTTGAAGTTGGTGAAGCAGGGTTGATAGGACCAGATCTAGTTCATCAAGCTATGGATAAGGTAAAAGTAATTCAAGAGAGGTTGAAAATGGCGCAGAGTCGTCAGAAATCCTACACCGATGTTAGGAGAAGGTCGTTAGAGTTCGAAGTAGATGATTAGGTATATCTTAAAGTTTCACCCATGAAGGGTCTTATGAGGTTTGGTAAGAAGGGGAAACTTAGTCCCCGATATATTGGACCTTATCGAATATCCAAAAGGATTGGCAATGTAGCTTATGAGTTGGAGCTATTACAAGAGTTAGTCGCGGTTCATCCGGTGTTTCACATCTCCATGTTGAAGAAATTCATGTGCTATCCTTCATTGATCACACCAACTGAAAATATTGAGATCAAGGATAGCTTATCTTATGAGGAGATTCATGTTCAGATTCTAGATCACCAAGTTCGCAAGTTGAGGACAAAAGAGGTAGCATCAGTCAAAGTCATTTGGAGGAACCAATTTGTTGAGGAAGCCACTTGGGAAGCTGAGGAGGATATAAAGAAGAGATATCCACATCTCTTTGAATCCGGAGAAAGTGCAAACCAAGGTACTAATTCTCTTCTTAGTACTCTTTAAATTATGAGTAAGCATGTTGTTTGTTTGCATTTGCTTGTTGGGTGTTTGAACTTAATGTTACCATCCTTAGCCTAGTAAGAATAATCTCATTCGAGGACGAATGTTCCCAAGGGGGAGATATTGTAACATCTCGCAATTTGAAATAGCTAGGAAGAAGCTAAGAACTGGAAATAGTCATTTTTGGAAATAATGGAAATCTGGAAATTTGTTAAGTTAGGAAAAAGTCGAGTTTTGGCAAACTTCAAACGGCCATAACTTCTAGCTCAAAATGAGTAAGAGATATTTCCAGATATGGTAGGAAATATCTTCAAATGATCTTTCCAACGCCACTTAGTTTGTACGATTCCGAGTTCGAATGAGTGAGTTATGCTCTTTGGAAGTTGGGTTGTTGGATTAAAGAAAGTCTAAATCCGGATTTTAAAAGGGTAATTTAGTCTTTTCCTTACCTAATTATTCTAATTCGTTTTTAGGAGTTTAATTGAGGTAAAGTCAGATTTCAATCAGTTTTAGAAAAGTGAATTTCATGATAGGGCTTGGAGAAACGAGAAAAGAGGAGAAAGGAGAAGAACGTTCAAGATTCGTCGAGATTAGCTTGTTGATTTTGTCGGGGGTGATCCCTACAAGGTATGTGAGATCACATAGCGTTGGGTTAGTTCACCCACGTGCCAATCATGATTCAATTCAGCAAAATATGTTTGATTTGAAAGTAAATTCCCTGAGTTTTTGATAAATTTCGTTTGAATTCTTGTGGGTTGTGTTGATTGGAGTTTCTTGAGATGGATTCACGTTGTTAGTGGTGTTTTTGAGTAAAATTTGATGTACTTTGATCATATAATTGATTTTAAGTGTTTGGGGAAAGAACTCATGGAGTTTAGAGGGTTTAGAGTTGAAAAATGAAGAAAAAAATTCATTGGACGAAATTTGGAAGTGGTGGGGCATCGCGGAGCCATTCCCCAGATCTGGGAAATTTTATTTTGCGTCACGGATCCTTCACCGAGTGTTCTTCCTCAAAATTCATTTTTGAAACTAAATTTTAAAATTTTCTCCGCGTTGCGGACCCACCCTTAGATATCGATTTTGATCATTCTTTCATGTTTAGCCATCTAAAATCATTCCTAAATATCATGAGATCTTTCCAACTACAAATTACAATCCTTGAATCCATAATTCAATTCAAGGACCAATTAAGAGTCAAGTCAAGAGCAGTTAAGATCAAAGTCAAGAGAAGTTCTTAGAGTCTTCCAAAAATCTTTTCCAAATGTTTTAACTTTGTTTTAAGACTTACAGTTCAGGTTGAGTAAAGATTAAAGAGTAAAGTTTGAAGTTAATTTCTTCAAAAGTATATGGGCACTCTGTATTCCCAAAGGGTTTAAAATGTTTTCACATTTAAACAAGAAAGGAAAACCTCGATTTCCAAAGAGCCTACGGGCTAGTTTTCAGAAAAGAGTAATCGCTTTCTAAATGAAGCAAGAGGGGAAACTTTGATTTCTAAGATAGCCTTTGAGCTAAGTTTTTGAGCACTAATCTCAAATCACAGAAGAAGTATGTTTTTAAACATAACCGCTAATATTATATTATTTTTGGGAGTAGTATTAAGCACCGATATGGGAGAGAGTTCAGACAACTCACAGCCCCATATACAACGTAGCCACCATGGGTCGAAAAGGGTCATACTTTTTAGATGATTCCTTTGGTGGTTTTTAGCATAGACTAATGGATCAACTTAGTATATCAGGTTTTATACCCTCGGCAAGGTATAGGACAGCCCTGGCAGCGTGAGGCAAAATATTGTATCATCACAATAGCTCTTACGTGATGGTTGTTGGTTAGAGAAACTCCCACAGAAGTAAGTGTATTTTTATATACACAGTTTATTGTATTTTTACATACATTTTCAGAGTTATAGTGTATTTGTGCATACACACAAAGTTGACATCATGTTTTAAACAACTTTTCCTTATATTACACTTGTTTTAAACTGCTTTATAACGAAATGAGTTCAGTTATGTTGAGTTGCGTTGAGCCAGGTTAGTTCTTCAGTACCTTTCAGATTCTTTTCAAGCTTAAGTTGTGTTTGGCATTCCAACTCGCATACTTGTACATTCAATGTACTGATGCCAGTTGGTCATCTTATTATGATGCAGACACATGTAACTAGGATCGATATCCAGCGCATCGTTGATCCAGTGTGCACTCCAGAGTCAGTTGGTGAGCCTCTTTACATTCCGGAGGACTCCTTTAATAGCTTTCAATTTTATTATTAGTTCATTAGGATGTCGTGGTCCTGTTCCAACATCCATCTCAGTGTTTAGAGGCTTCATAGACAGATATACAATTACTTAAATTCGTTTGTCACTACTTTATTATTGGCTTATGTTTTTGAGACTTGAGGTTGCCATTTTGGCCAAGTTGAATGTTGACTTTTAAACATTCTAAATTTTGATCATTATAAATATGCATATAGTCTTCCACTGAGTAAGTAAGCCAAGTCAAGGGTTCTCTTGGGGCCATTAATGGTTCTGGAGTTCCAGCCACGTCGAGGGTGTACGCCTGGGGCGTGACAAGCAGTTTGATGAAAAGGTAGAGGATAAAGCATTTCAGGTGAAGGGGAAGCCTTTTAACAAAAGAAAATCAGAATATTCAAGTGGCCGCAGTAGAGGAAGAGGTTGTTGTCGAGGTGAAGGTCGTGGAAATAACACAGGAAGAGGCCAATTTGGTGAACGCCAACTTAGTGAACAACATCAAAACATAAATAACGTTTTGTGTAGATATTGAAAGAAGTTAGGCCACATAGAAGCTGATTGCTGGACCGAGTAACGGGATAACCAAAATCAAGCGAATTTCAGAGAGGAAGTTGAAGAGGGGAGTAATCTATTCATGGCATAATCTTCTGTCAGTGATTGTCTTAATGGAGTATAGTTCATGGATAGTGGGTTCTCAAACCATATGTCCAGAACAAGGTCACTTTTAAAGAACTTGACGAATCCAAGAAAAGTGCGGTTCGACTTGGAGAAAACAAGTCAATGAAGGATGAACGGAAAGGTACAATTGCAATAAAAACCACATAGGGTAATGTAAAGATTCTACATGATGTGCAATATGTTCCAAATTTAGTTCATAATTTGTTAAGTGTTGGACAATTGATAACTAGTGGTTACTCTATTCAGTTTGATGATTGTTGTTGCACTATTTATGATAAGAAATCTTGGAAGAGCATTGTTATCATTTTCATGACATAAAATCATATATTCCCTTTAGAAGTCTCTACTATGAAAAATTGTGCTTTAATTGCGAAAAATAGTGATACTAATTTATGGCATCTAAGGTATGGACATCTGAATGTTAAAGGACGGAAGTTGTTGGATCAAACGAAGACCACTGTTGGGTTACCTAAAATTGATGATCTTAGTTTCTGTGAAGGGTGTGTCTACGGGAAGCAAAGTAGAGTCTCAATTCCCGTAAAAAAGTCTTGGCAGGCTCCAAGTTGTCTTGACTTCATGCACACTGATGTTTGTGGCCCGATGAGTATCGAATCCTTTGGTTGAAGTCGATATTTTTGTTGTTTACTGATTATTATAGACGAATGAGTTGGGTTTATTTCTTGAAGTTGAAATCTGAAGTTTTTGAGAATTTCAGGAAATTCAAGGTGCTAGTAGAGAAGCGAAGTGGATGTTCTTTAAAGGCTCTTCGTTCAGATAGAGGTGCTGACTTTACTTCTAAGGAATTTGATAATATTTGTGAAAAAATTGTATTCACAGGGAGTTGAAAATACCACGCACGCCGAAGCAAAATGGAGTAGCCGAGCGAAAGAATCGAACAGTGGTGGAAATGGATGGAAGCATGGTGAAAGAAGCAAAACATCCAAAGAAGTTTTAGGCAGAAATAGTACCAACAATAATGTATCTTCTCAATATATCACCGACAAAGTTAGTTACGAATCGAACCCCTTATGAAACATGGAAGGGCAGAGAGCCATGGGTAAGCCATCTAAAATTTCTTGGTTGTTTTGAATATGCTTTGGATACTTCTCCATCTCATCGTACACTTGATGTGAAATTAGAAAAATGCACTTTTGTGGGCTGTAGTCCTCAATCCAAAGCATATAAGTTGTATAATCTGATGCGTTGCAAAGTTATCATAAGCAGGGATTTTAGGTTCAATTAAACAAGAAGTTGGGCTTGGAATGAAAGAAATGTTTCAGCAACAACAAATTCTATAATTCTTGTTGAAGAACCCGAGTCACCTCTAGTTGAACAGTTGGCTCTAGTGACATCAAAAATTTGTTCAAGAATCTTCAGCAGAGACAACTCCACTAAGAAGATCAACAAAGAAAAAAAACAAATCCAATATATTCTAATAAAATGTATGCTTCTTATAGATTTTCTCTTCTTGTTTCAGATCCTATATATTATGGAGAATGATAAGCTCAAATTACACCTCCCTAAAGAAGTATAAGCGATCGTTATTAAATAGAGAACCCAACTTGTAGGTTGGGATCGATCCCACGAGGAATATGGTTCAGATTTAAACTTAACTCACTATTATTTCTGTTTAGTCAAACTATTTCCAAGAGGAGTAAATAAAGGGGGGGGGGGTTGTAAGCAAGTGACAAATTGTTGATTTAAGTAACAAGTAAGCAAGATTCAAACTTTGAGTTATAAATATGAGAAAGAAACTAGGGTGTATGTGTTCCCCAAAAGCTCTTAATGTAATAATCCTAATAATAGTAATCATTTCCTACTGTTTTACATGCAAAGTTGGTAAGTTACGTATCCCTAAGTGATTGGTCCTCCAAATAGAAAATATAACTACGCACCTTGGTCCGGCTACGAGTATATACTTTCCTAACCCTTATATTTACCTCAGATTAGACATTACATCAATGTAGGGCATAGTTTTCACCCTCGCACCAATTGACATTAGACTATTAGATAGCATCCACTAAATCATTGTTGTTAATTATTTTCTCATTCATTACCTCCTTGGACTGGCAAGTAGGAACGAGGCGAGTTCTAACGTTTTCAACCGTTAAAAATATTTCTAAGAAAAAGAATTACCAATACCTGCATAAACACTATTCAAGAATTACTTAATTGATCATGGTTTCTACAACCCTAGTTATGGATTTAGCTACTCATGATTGAGAGTTCACAATTCATGTTTAACAAGAAAGAATTCATTAACTTACAATTAGAATAGATGAAACCCAAAATCTTCAATTGAATTGCGAAGTGAATATCTTATAAAAAAAAATCCGAAAATCAAATTACTAAAGTTTGCAAGTTAATTCCCGAAAACACAAAACTTAGAAGTATAGAATAATGTCTAACCCCCAAAAATGTTGTTTATAACTCATATTTATAGAAACCAAACCCTAAATAAAAAGTAACCAAAATAAAGAAATAAGTTGTTTAAAATGCGGCTTCAGTTGACGACTCGACCTACGGACCGTGGGTCGACCTACGGTCAATAGGTCTTCTTCCGTGGCTCCATACTTAGGATTTTTCATCCGGTACTGACACTTCAACTCTTTTAACCCATCGACGGATATGCAGGACGGCCCGTTGGTCGATCCATGGTCCGTCAGTTGCTTCGTAGTTCCACACTTTGTCACAATTCCCTAATGCTCCATCTACGCCTGCCCAACAACGGTCCTTGAAAGGACCTATGGTCTGTGGATGACTCCATGGGTGGATCCTTCTGCATAGTTTCAGCTCTCATCTCCATCAATTTCATTCCAAGTTTATTTCTTGCAAACATAATAGAAAACACATTATTTCTAATACAATATAAACGAGAAAATGACATAAATGGTCCTTAAACTATTGCACTTGGTCTAAAATAGTCCTTTAACTATATACTTAACATAAATAGTCCTTTAACTATCTACAATCTTGTCAAGTTTGGTCTGTATCTACTTTTTATACACACAATTAACAAACGAGTAATTCAACTACTGTCTCTCTTGATTTTCTTTTTCCCTCTTATTTTCTTCATTGTCGCTGCTACAGTTAAGAAAACCTTGTCAAGTTTGGTGTTGTTTTTGTGCAGTTTTGGGGTAGCTTGGTGATGTTTTTTAGTGCAGCTTTTGTAGTTTGGCGTAGTTTCCGTGCTATTTTTTGTGCAGTTTGGTGCAGATATTTTGTAGTCTGATGTAGCAATTCGGTGTTGATTTTTTGGTGGTTTGATGTTGTTGTCTAATGATGTGTTATGTACAGTTTTATGCTGATTTTTGGGAGTTTTGGTGTTGCAATTTGATCAAAGTTTGATAGTTTTAACTCGAATAAAATAACGACCAACACACAATTGCAGTAAGACAATGGAGAAAAGAATTGGACAAAAGAAAGTAAAGAAACAGTGAGATAATAGATAAAAAAGTGGAAAAAAGAAAGTCAGGAGATAGAGGTTGAATTTAGATTAATGGTATTAGTTAACAGTTTTTTTAAAAAATAAAGTATATATACACCAAACTTGACAAGATTGTAGAGAGTTAAAGGACTATATCCGTTAAGTTTATAGGTAAGGGACTATTTTAGATCTACTGTAATAGTTTAGGGACCATTTATGTCATTTTCTCCAATATAACACTAGACACACACAACATCTAAGTGAAATGCATCAAAAATACCGTAAACTCACACTCACAAATAAAATTGTCATGTATGCATAAAGAACCATAGGTTTGCCCATTATGTACATCTCCACTAATTAAGCATGCTTGAATAGAATCAAATAGGACCTTAACTAGTTGTAATGTAGGCTAGGAGACGGGTAGGAAAACTATATAATAGTGACTTACACTTCTTTAAGCACTTTGCAATTTTAGACTTCATCACCCATTATTTTTTTCTCTTTATTTTCAACCCTCTCTTCAATAATTATTTCACAAGTAATTCTCATCATCTCAAGAATGCTTCAATTTTTTTAAATTTTTTTTAAAAAGTTTTCCTTGGTAATAGCCATCCTTAACTTACGTATTTTACATGCGTTAAGGTGCACGATGTACTTGGAAGGACCAGGACCATCATCAAGGTAACTCCTTAAGTAGCCTCCCTCAACTTAGGCTTTCAGCTTGAGTGAAAGTTCACAGTGTCCAAGGAAGGAACAGGGCCGAAACAAAATTTTACAACTATTCTTAGACAAACGTGATATGTGTGAATCTCAATTATGGGCCATCTTATCTTTTACCTTTTCTTGTTCCATTAGCTACAAACCAAACATTTCCACCCTTTTCAACTTCAATCAATGTTCTCATTTTTCTTTTTACATAGTAAATTAAGGTTTTTTTCGGTCAAATAGAATTATAGTATCAATAAAAAGGGATTCGGCTCGATCATGTGGTTTACAAGTAAAATATAGGCTAAAGAGATCAAAAGGGTTAACTAGTGATATAATATCTGAAAAGGATTAAATTTACAAGACAAATCAATGAAAGCCTATTATCATCTCCTAAACAAAGGAACTCTTTTTATTTCGCTTCAATAACACACAGGGCAAGTTCTAGACTAAGATGCACAACATAGAATAAAAAAATTATCACCACACATGGCACAAGTATCAATCAAGATGGATCATTTCCAGTTCTAAGAGGGACACGATCATAACAAACTACAAAATAAAATAAGATATATACATACTCATAACCATGAAGCTAGATGTCAAATAGCTTGCAATTTCACTATCAATCAAGCATTCACAAGAAAGTACTACTCAGAAATTAGGCCTAAATAACAAGTATCACACCACTCAAAAGGGTCTTTTCTTTTCTCTAAAAAAAATTAAAAGAAAACTTATTCCTAAAAAATATAAAAGACACTCGGTTCAAAGGGACTATTCTCTGGAAAAGCATTGAAAACAAAAGTCAAGGAACCCATCCTAAAAAAAACAAACTCAAAAAAACTGTAAAAACTAGGAATTCATTAATCCACCCCACACTTAAAAAAATGCCATGTCCCCAAAGCATCAAATATAATTTCAAACAAGGGTAAGAAAAACACCCTGACACCTCTAGGCCTAGCTAGTAGCATGTTCTCTTTATTTTCATCAAGGGTCATGTGCACCCCAAACTTAAGTTCAAACGTGCTCCTTTTTTTGTGGGTACTCAGACTTCCCCTAATCTACAAACAAAAGGCCAAAATAAAAAAAAAGGTGACACTAATAAAAATAAAATAAAATAAACTAAGAAGTTACACTACTAATTGGGTTGCCTCCCAATAAGATCTTAATTTAATGTCGCGACACGACGTAGACACCTTAGTTACTCGGATACATCTCCTTGACCCTATCCAATTGGATTATTGTCTACCCATTTATTAGGCATTTTCCTCAAAGTTTTTCTCAATTCAGGATCGCAGGGGGTCAAGGGTTCGCCTCGACTCTGTGTACTTGGCATACAGTAGAGTTAAAACCTGTAGAAAACAAAACTAAAAAAGCGTAAAATTGGAAAATACTTGACTAAAGTTCAACAATGCAGTTAAACTTAATCTAAAAGCCAAATTCCACTGCAGCGGCGCCAAAATTTGATACGCTCAAATAACACCTCCCTAAAGAAGTATAAAACGATCGTTATCATGTAAAGAACCCAACTTGTAGGTTTGGGTCGATCCTACGAGGAATATGGTTCAGACTTAAACTTAACTCAGTATTATTTCCATTTAGTCAAACTATTTCCGAGACAAGTAAATAAAGGGAAGGGGGGGGGGGGGTTGTAAGCAAGTAACATATTGTTAATTTAAGTAACAAGTAAGCAAGATTGAAACTTTGAGTTATCAATATGAGAAAGACACTAAGGTGTATGTGTTCCCCACAAGCTCTAAATGCAGTAATCCTAATAATAGTAATCCTTCCCTA
Source organism: Solanum chiquidenum (assembly GCA_029582725.1). Classification (NCBI taxonomy): domain Eukaryota; kingdom Viridiplantae; phylum Streptophyta; class Magnoliopsida; order Solanales; family Solanaceae; genus Solanum; species Solanum chiquidenum. The sequence continues at coordinate 9,090 of JAJOOS010017830.1, read as the reverse complement.
ATGTTTTACATGCAAAGTTGGTAAATTAGGTATCCCACAGTGATTGGTCCTCCAAATAGAGAATTTCACTACGCACCTTGGTCCGGCTATGAGTGTATACTTTACTAACCCTTACATTTACCTCGGATTAGACATCACATCAATATATGGTTTAGTTTTAACTCTCGCACCAATGAACAATAGACTATTAGATTGCATCCACTAAATCTCTATTGTTAATTATTTTCTCATTCATTACATCCTTGGTCCGACAAGTAGAAACGAGGTGAGTTCTAACGTTTGCAACTGTTAAAAAGATTTCTAAGCGAAAGAATTACCAACACATGCATAAACACTATTCAAGAATTACTTAATTATTATTCATACGTTGTTAATTGCTCAAGGTTCCCACAACCCTAGTTGTGGATTTAGCTACTCATGCTTAAGAGTTCACAATTAATGTTTAAGAAGAATGAATTCATCAAATTACAATTAGAATAGCTGAAACCCAAAATCTTCAATTGAATTGCGAAGTGAAAATGTTATCAAACAAAATGGGGAAATCAAATTGCTAAAGTTTGCAAGTTAATTGCCAAACACAGAAAACATAGAAGTGTAAAATAATGTCTAACCCCCAAAAATGAAGTTTATAACTCCTATTTATAGAATCCAAGTCCTAAATAAAAAGGAAACAAAAAAAGGAAATAAGCTGTCGGAAATGCGGCTTCAGTTGACGACTCGACCTATGGACCGTGGGTCGACCTTCGGTACCTAGGTCCCCTTCCGAGGATCCAAACTTATGATTTTTCATTAGGTACTGGAACTTTAACTCTCTGAAACCATCGACGGATGTGCAGGAAGGCCTGGGGTCGACCCACGGTCCTTCAGTTGCTTAGTAGTTCAACACTTGGTCAGAATTCCCTGATTCTCCATCTACGTCTTCCCAACGAAGGTCCGTCAAAGGAACTACGGTCCGTGTATCACTCCGTGGGTGGCTCCTTATGCATAGTTTCAGCTCTCATCTCCATCAACTGCATTCCAAGCTTATTTCTTGCAAACATAATACAAAACAAATTTCTAATACAATATAGCCCTAGATACACACAACTTCTAATTGAAATGCATCAAAAATACCATAAACTAACACTCACAAATAAAATTCACATGTGTGCACAAAGAATCATAGGCTTGCCCATTATGTACACTCCATTAATTAAGCTTGCTTGAATAGAAACGAATAGGACTTTAACGGGTTGTAATGTAGGCTAGGGGATAGGTATGAAAACTATATAATAGTGACTTAAACTTCCATAAGCACTTTGCAATTTTAGACCTCATCACCCATTATTTTCTTCTCTTTATTTTCAACCCTCTCTTCAACCATTATTTCACAAGTAATTCTCATCATCTCAAGAATGCTTCAATATTGTTTTTCTTTTTTAATGTTTTCCTTGGTTATAGCAACCCTCAACTTACGTATTTTACATGTGTTAAGGTGCACGATGCATTTGAAAGGACCAGGGTCATCATCAAGGTAACTTCTAAAGTAACCACCCTTATCTTAGGTTTTCAGCACGAGTTAAAGTTCAGAATGTCTAACGTAAGACAAGGGCAGACACAAAATTTTACAACTTTTCTTAGGGAAACATGAGGTGTGTGGATCTCAATCATTGGCCATCTTATTTTTTACCTCTTCTTGCTCCATTAGCTACAAACAAAGCATTTCCACTCTTTTCTATTTCTACCATTGGTCTCATTTTTATCTTACATAATGCATTAAGAATTTCTTTTTAGCTCAAATAGAATTATGGTATCAATAAAAAGAGATTCGGCTCGATCATGTGGTTTACAAGAAAGATATAGGCTAAAAGTCTCAAAAGGGTTAACTAGTGATATAATATCTGAAAAGACTAAAATTTACAAGACAAATCAAAGAAAGTCTATTATAATCACCTAAATAAAGAAACACTTTTTATTTCACTTCAATAACATGCCGGACATGTTCTAGACTAAGATGCAAAACATGAAATAAACAAATTCTCACCACACATAGCACAAGTATCAATCTAGATGGATCAATTCAACTTCTAAGAGAGACAATATCATAAAAAACTACGAAATAAAATAAGCTATATACATAGTAACGACCATGAACCTAAATGTCAAAGAGTTTGCAATTTCACTATCAATCAAGCATTCACAAAAAAGTACTACTAAAAAATTCGGCCTAAATAACAAGTATCACACTACTCAAAAGGGTCTTTTCTTTTCTCTAAAAATAAAATAAAAGAAAACTTATTCCTATAAAATATAAAAGTCACTTGGTTTAAAGGGACTATCCTCAGGAAAAGCACCAAAAATAAAATCCAAGGAACCCATCCTACAAAAAAAACTCAATAAAACATTAAAAACTAGGAATTCATTCCTCCACCCCACTTTTAAAAATATGTTATGTCCCCAAATCATCAAATAAAATTTAAAACAAGGGTTAGAAAACTCTTTGAGACCTCTAGGCCTAGCTAGTAGCATGTTCTCTTTATTTTCATCAAGGGTCGTACGACACTAAAGCTCAAATGTGCTCTTTTTTTGTGGGTACTCAGACTTTCCCTATTCTGCAAAAACAAGACAAAAAGAAAAACAAAGCGACACTAGTAAAATAAAAATAAAATAAAGTAAGGAGTTACACAACTAATTGGGTTGACTCCCAATAAGTGCTTAATTTAACATCGCGGCACAACGCAGACACCTTAATTACTCGGTTCCATCTCCTTGACCCTCTCCAATTGGATTATTGTGTACCCCTTGATTAGCAATTTTGCTCAATGTTTTTCCCAATTCAGGATCGCAGAGGGTCAAGGGTTCACCTCGACTCCGTTTTGCTTGGCATATAATAGAGTAAAAACTTGTAGAAAACAAAACTAAAAAAATACGTAAAATAAGAAAATTCTTGACTAAATTTCAACAATGTAGTTAAACCTAATCCAAAAGCACAATTTCCCTGGCAGCGGCGCCAAAATTTGATACGCTCAATTACACCTCCCTAAAGAAATAGAAGCAATTGTTATCAAGTAAAGAACCCAACTTGTAGGTTGGGGTCGATCCCATGAGGAATATGGTTCAAACTTACACTTAACTCACTATTATTTCTGTTTAGTCAAGATATTTTTGAGAGAAGTAAATAAATGGCGGGGTTTTGTAAGCAAGTAATAGATTGTTGATTTAAGTAACAAGTAAGCAAGATTCAAAATTTGAGTTATAAATATTAGAAAGAAACTAAGGTGTATGTGTTCCCCACAAGCTCTAAACGCAGTAATCCTAATAATAGTAATCCTTCCCTAATGTTTTACATGCAAAGTTGGTAAATTAGGTATCCCTCAGTGATTGGTCCTCCAAATAGATAATTTCACTACGCACCTTGGTCCGGCTATGAGTGTATACTTTACTAACCCTTACATTTACCTCGGATTAGACATCACATCAATATATGGTTTAGTTTTAACTCTCGCACCAATGACCAATAGACTATTAGATTGCATCCACTAAATCTCTATTGTTACTTATTTTCTCATTCATTACCTCCTTGGTCCGACAAGTAGGAACGAGGCGAGTTATAATGTTTGCAACTGTTAGAAAGATTTATAAGCGAAAGAATTACCAATACATGCATAAACACTATTCAAGAAGTACTAAACTAATATTGATAGATTGTAAATTGCTCATGGTTCCAACAACCCTAGTTGTGGAGTTAGCTACTCATGCTCGAGAGTTCACAATTCATGTTTAAGAAGAAAGAATTCATGAACTTACAATTAGAATAGATGTAACCCAGAATCTTTAATTGAAATGCAAGTGAAAATCTTATCAAACGAAATCCAGAAATAAAATTGCTAATGTTTGCAAGTTAATTCCTTAAAAGTATACAATAATGTTTAACTCCTAAAAAATGAGGTTTATAACTCCTATTTATAGAAACCAAGTCTTAAATAAAAAGGAAACAAAATAAGGACATAAGTTGTTTGAAACACGGCTACAGTTGATGACTCAACCTACGACTAGTGGGTCGACCTACGGTCCATAAGTCCCCTTCCGTTGCTCCATACTTAGGATTTTTCATCTGGAACTTCAACTCTTTGAACCCATAGATGGATGTGTAGGACGGCATGTAGGCCGACACACAGTCCATTAGTTGTCGTAGTTCCACACTTGGTTAGAATTCCCTGATGCTCCATCTACGCCTGCCCAATGACGGTCCATCAAAGGACCTACGGTTCGTGGATCACTACATGGGTGGTTTTTTTTCATTGTTTCAGCTCTCATCTCCATCCACTGCATTTCAAGCTTATTTCCTGTAAACATAATACAAAACACATTATTTCTAATACAGTATAGTCCTAGACACACATAACTTCTAAGTGAAATGCATCAAAAATACTGTAAACTCACGGTAAATTTCAGAGAAGCAGTTGAAAAAGATGAGTGGTCGCAAGCAATGATTGATGAAATGAACATTGTTGAAAAGAATGAAACATGGAAATTGGTTAATTTACCAGATGGTAAGAATGTTATTGGCTTAAAGTTGGTGTACGCACAAAGTACAATGCAAATGGATATACCCATTGGAAATCATCTTTCTGGCATTAAGGTAGGATATAAATTGACCCATATGCACTACGCTACTACCCTTCAATTCTAAGACTGGTTCGCTTGGAAACTAAAAATGAACGATCCTAGTTCTAAAATCGCCTAAGGCATAACATGAATGTAACCAATCCCTGCCTAGAATTATATCAAAGTCTACCATTTGTAACTCTACAAGATCTACTAAGGTGACTTTCTGAGAGACTGTGATAGGGCAATTTTTGTATACTTGTCTAGCTATAATTGGGTCACCAACTGGAGTAGAGACTAAGAAGGGTTTTCAAGGAGTTTCCGGACTGTCACAGAAGTTTTCTGCTAAATATGGATTTGCAAAGGAAATAGTAGCCACTGGATCTAATAAAACATAAACGTCAAAATGAATGACTCGCAACGTACCAGTGACCACATAAGGATATTCTTCTAAATCTTGGCGAGCCTGGAGGGTATACAACCTTTTCTGGCGCTGACCACCACTTGTACCAGATGAAGAAACCTTTTGAGTTGGGTGACCTGTTGGTGTTGCTAGAGTTGTAGACTGAGCCCTATTGTTGTTACGTCTCTGTCCCTCTTTAGAAAAAGGGAAATATCTCAACCTGTGACCAGTCTGACCACAACCAAAACATCCTTCCTTGCCTGCAAGACACTCGCTCGGGTGGTTCTTACCACACTTTTGACAAGTTGGGTAGATCATGTTACCTGAAACACTCCCCTAAGATTTAGATCCTGATGCCCTACATTCTTTATCCTACCGAAACCTGGGGGCTGGAGCACTACATGATGAATGTGCTGGAGCTGAAGACCTTTACTGAAACTGCTAGCAATGTCCACCACCCAATTTCTGCTGAGAGTACTCATAGTTCCCTACTATAGCCTTTCTGTTGTCCTTAGCTTGTTCTCTAAACTTATCTCCCTCAACCTACTAAGCATGAGTCATGAGCCTAGAGATAGTCATATCCTCCAACAACATAGCATTTATGCACTTTGTGTTCACCAAGTCAGATACCCCAAATAGGAACTTACTCATTTGTTCCCTGGGATTGACAACCATATGTGAAGAATACCTGGAGAGCTTGATAAACTGAACCGCATAATCCTTGACTGACATGGAACCTTGTCCCAAATTCATAAACTCCTGAGCTTTAGCTTCTCTACTCTCTTGGAAAGAACCTGTCCAGAAAAGCTCTAGTAAAACACTCACAAGTCACACGATCTCCATTTTCACCCCTGTTTTCCCTCCACTGCGTGAACCATATGTGAGTCACATTCTTATGTTGGTAGGACGCCAACTCTACCATATAATTTCCAGTCACTTGAATCACTCCAAAAAATTTCTTGACCTCTTTAATGAAGGTATGTGGATCTTCACAAACTTGTGTCCCTAAAAACACAGGCGGATTCATCTGGAAAAAATCCTGGAACCTAGCTTCCACTTATCCACAACTAGTATTTGTAGGAATTGGAACTTTCTAATTGTCCTGATTGGCTACATTCTGATCCAAGAGCTGGTTAGCATTCTGAAATTATGCTTTCAAAACCTCATGGTCTCGGACTAGAGGAACTGCATTAGAGTTGCAGGCATTAACATTCCTTGCATAATAGCTACAAGGAGGCATGATCTGAAATGCATAACGTCAAGTTAGAAAGAAGATCATACCCACACATTATAAGAATAGCCAGAAAGTGAAGTTTTTTTCCTAATTTTTTTTGTAGCCTTCCCTCATAGGTGTGGTGCACTTCACACTTATGAAAGGGACTATACTTAATGCGGCTCTTCAGACATCCTAGGACTCTTAAACCTAAGGCTCTGATACCAAGTTTGTTATTCCCCGAGACTAACCCCTTGGCGTATACACGGGACCTAGGATCACGAGTGACCTCAAGCTAACCCTGAACTGGCATATCATAAGCATATAAACATTTTCTAAAATAAGAGATACAGTGCGGAAGCTTAAAACATGAGATAAATTTAAATGGTGGGGAATTCCCAAAATAGGTCTGAATACATAAATACTAAATAAAAGTTAAAGATACTGAATTATAACTCAAAATACTAAAGTTGAATCTTTCTATGTGTGAAATAAACCTCTAACTGACTAAAGATGTCAGGACATGCCCCAAACTAACTCTAAATAAACTGAAACTAAATTGAAAGACTGAATGTAAAAGAACCTGTATATCATCCTTGAAGAATGAGGACTCATCATTGATACTACTAAATAGGCTCAAAAACCGATCTACACTGTATCTGAATGCTGAGGACCTGAACGTACATCCCAAAAAGATTTAGCACAGAGTATGCGTCAGTACTTGAAAGTGACTGAGCATTCAGGATAGGATAAAAGCTGAAAAAACATATAACTGAACAAAACTTACTTAGAATTCATATGATCTAAACTTGATGAAGATACTGAGATATACTGAATATGAACTAAACTGAATGCAATAACCAAGTACATAACATGCTGAAACTGAATACTGAAAATATATCTGAAAATTTGGTCAAATGCACTAGAGTATTACAGATATTGGTTGCAACTCTGTAACTACAAATTATTATACCACACTCTACTCTGTCGATCGTGATATTTTTCTTTTTATAATCGAGAAATGCCTATAGGGCTTATTTCCATGTTGTAGCACCCCCACCAAGGGTAAATACATAACCAGTAGTGGATTTTGTCTTATATGATTCATAGATCCAATTAGCATCATTTTATCCTTCCAGCACAATGGGAAATCCACTATATTTAATACCATGACCCATGGTACCTCCTAAATATTTCAAAAGTCTTATCAAAGCATTCCAATGATTTTTATTATTATTGTTAGTGTATCTTCTCAATCTACACACATCATAAGCTAAATCAGGTCTAGTAAAATTCATCAAATGCATTAGACTACCAATTATTTCAGCATATTTATTTTGCGAAATAGCTTCTCTAAGATTCTTTTTCAAATGACTATTTGCATCAAAAGGAGTGCTCACACGTAACAAATCAAAAATATTAAACTTTTTAAGAAAAATTTCCACATAATATCCTTGAGTAAAAATCAAATCATCATTATTTCTAATTATTTTCATATCCAAAATAACACTTGCTTCTCCTCAAGTCCTCAGTTTCAGAAACATTTTGAAATATTGGAGTACTAGAATTATTTTTCTTTAGAAAAGTAAAATCATGAGAGATATTATAATGCTTTGAAGGAAAGATATTCTCAAAAAAACTCAGAAATTTTTGTTTCAACTATAGTATTGTGTTCAATCACATCACTATTGATTATAAGGCAAAAAAAACTGCCGCTAGCTCCATCATGGGTAGGATAGTTCTTTTCATAAATCTTAAGGTTCCTTGAAGCATAAGCAATGACTTTCCCATTTTTCATAATAGCACATCCTAACCCAATTCTTGAAGCATAATAATAAATAACAAACCCATTAGACCCTTCTGCTAATATCAAGAACGGAGCGTAGGTAAGTCTATCTTTCAGCTCCTGAAAACTATTCTCACATACTTCCGACCATAAGAACTTAAACTTAATTTGGGTCAATGCCGTCAATGAAGAGGAAATTGAAGAAAACCCTTCCACAAATCTTCTATAGTAAACAGCCAAACCAAGAAACTTCGAATATCCGAATGAGATAGAGGTCTGGGCCAGCTCTGAACCACATATGTCTTCTTAGGATCTATCTCAATAACCTTGTTGGAGACAAGGTGACAAAGAAAAGCCACGAATCTTAACCGAACTTTGGATTTATGAAACTTTTCAAAGGGTCGTTGGTACTTGAGGACATGCAACACAATCCTCAAATAATTTGCATGCTCATCCTCACTCCTTGAGTAAATCAAAATGTCATCAATAAACACGATCACAAACATAACAAGGTATTGCCTAAATACCCTATTCATTAAATCCATAAATTTGATCGGAGTGTTAGTCAACTAGAAGGATATTACTAAGAACTCATAATGACCATACCGAGTTTGGAATGTCGTCTTTACGATGTCATCTTCCTTCACCCTCAACTAGTGATAACCCAACCGGAGGTCAGTCTTAGAGAAGTATCTCACTCCTTGGTGTTGATAAAAAAAATCATCTATCCTCGGAAAAGGGTAGTTTCTCTTAATGGTGACTTTGTTCAAGTGATAGTAATCAATGCACATGCGAAGCGGGCCATCCTTCATATAAACAAACAATATTGGACCAACTCAGTTAGATGAAACGCTTACCCAACAAATCCTTCAATTGCTCTACCAATTTCTTAAGTTTTGTCACAGCCATACTGTAATACCCCAACTTTCTGAAATATCTAAATTAACTCGTACCTTCGTGGAAAGACAAAGAGAGTGAGTAATAGATTAATAATGATGTGATATGTCACATTTTAAGTGTTCAAGGGTTGTATCTCAAGTTTTGAAGTTAGGTTAGTCGCAAAATAAAGTTGGTGAAAGTTATCGTATGTTCCTTTTTAAA
>JAJOOS010017829.1:0-19908 GCA_029582725.1 Solanum chiquidenum | reverse complement strand
ATGAATAATATATATCAATAGTGAATATATTTATGATATGTATATATATTGATGTCAATATTTATATTTAATATGCAGAATGACTTTCATAAGTACGTCGCTGAGAATCTAGATAGTTCGGTTCAATTGACACCTGAACTGTCCACTCAGATTTGGAAACAAAAAGTGGTAGGGGGGACACACAAGGGTAGATGCTATGGTCTAGGCTCTCGCAACGATGTTAGACGCCTTCAGTCAGGCTTAGAAGGTATTGGATCATCACGTCAAGCTGAGGCACTTGACGGTGTTCAAATTGCTGCTATGTCGGATCAAATAGCTAAACTTACAGCGGCACTAGCAGATCAAAGAACAAGTGATGAACCTCGCTCGTCGACCTAGTACTTCGGCTCCCGATGACACCGACGATGAGAGTGATGAGGATGATTATGTAGATATCACTCCCTAGTTTAGATCTCGGGACATTTATGATTTTTTTAAAATTCTAAAACGAATTTTAAAAGACTTTATAAGTATTTAATTTATGATATAGATACTTTTGAATGTTATTTTAAGTTTGTTATTTTATGTTTTGTTTAGATTGTTTATAATTGTGTGTTTGATTGGGCTGAATAGTGTAGAATTGAATTGAATTGCATTTGCAAGTGGGCAGCAGAAGCTGCGAGCTGCTACTGTCAAAAATATTGTAGAAAAAGCGACGGCAGCGTGGTTTAGTCCGTCGCTTTTTTGGGTTTTGATTTTTTTTAAAACCCAGAAAAGCGACGGACAGCGTGGTTTTGTCCGTCGCTTTTTTAAGTTTTTAAAAATAAAATTTCCAGAAAAGTGACAGACAGTGTCCTTTTATCCGTCGCTTTTTTAAAAAAAATCAAAAAGAAAAGTAAAAAAGCGACTCAGTCCGTTGCTTTTCTGGGATTTTAAAAAAAAAATAATCCAGAAAAGCGACGGACTGCGTCGCTCTTTATAAATTAAATAAATTGAAAATTAAAATAAAGCGACGCAGTCCGTCGCTTTTTAAAAAAAAATCAAAAAATATAATAGTAAAAAAGCGACTCAGTCCGTCGCTAAAAGAGACGCAGTCTGTCTCTAAAAGCGACGCAGTCCGTCTCTAAAAGCGACGCAGTCCGTCTCTAAAAGCGACGCAGTCCGTCGCTTTTTTAAAAATGACGTTGTCCGTCGCTTTTTTAAAAACGACGCAGTCCGTCGCTTTTTGAAAACCGTCGAGCTAAAAAGTGACGGAAGTGACTGCGTCGCTTTTCCGTCAATTTTGACCAAAAAAGCGACGCAGTCCGTCGCTTTTGGCCGTCTTTTTTTGACAATTTTTTAGTAGTGAACCCTACACTTTGTGAAAAATGTAGAAGAAAATATGGGTTAGCACGAAGATGTACTAAGTATTATAGCCATGAATAAACACCTTTGAAAACATGCTAAAAGGGACATTTTAGTTTGAATACATGCACTTGCTAATTTAAATCATCATTTGGAAAGTAGTGTGAAAGCACAAGTCATAAGCATAAAAGACATCATGAAGAGATATAGATTATAGCATGGTAGACATCAATCAGAACTAGTGAACATAAGAAATATCATTAGGAACATATACATAGTCAATAAAATCTAGTGTTAACATGACATGTGAGCAACACTTCATAAGCCACCCCAAGGCAAGCTTGTGCAATGTATGGACAAGATCCCATAATTCTACCCACACTAAGCAAGTCACTTTGGATCCTCATTTACTTTTACCCTCTTTTAAACTCATCCCTTAGCCTATCTCTCATAGACTAGGAAATATTCACTTTTAGTCACCCATATCAAGGAAAGTAACTCATATCAACAATCCTAGTTAACCTGGGACATTACAAGTATCCTTGACATCAAATGCAATTAGCATTTAGACACAAGCACATTCATTACGTGAGTCATCTTGATAAATAGGAACCTACCACAACTACTCATAAAACCTACTTGTGCAATGCATGGATGAAGTCCTATAACCTTCACCCATACCCTTAACCAAATAGAACATGTGAGCTTGCATGAAATCCGATGTATGCCCCACACCAAAAAGGGGTGTCCTACTTGCCTAAAGTAGAAATAAAATATATTAGTTTTGAAATGAATCCAATGGCTAAATAACCTACGGGGGCACATAATTATGGGATAAGGAGATTGCTACTAGAAAAGCAACCTTACTTAATAGGAGATCTTCCATCTCATCAGATTTACATTTAGAAACCCGACCAATTTAATTGACGGGAGGGCCTCTATCTCATATTCCATATCCACTCAGTGCTACGCATAACTTCCCACGAATACATTTTTAGTCTTGAATTAAATTTACAATCATGAAGGAGTATCTTACCCTCCATCCAACACAACTCATAAAGAGAGTTCATAGATTCATTAGGTGAGAATGGACTTTCAACCTAGAATCCTCATGATAGATTCAAGTAGGTGAGAACTAACTTTCAACCTAGAATCTTCAATATGTGAGGAAAACTTGCACATTATACACATTATGTGTTTATAAGAATGAACTTTCAATCAACACAATAATATCATCATAATCATGGAACAATTATGTATAAGTGTGTGAGTGTGAATAGACTTTCAATAACACCACAATTACATCAAAGTCAAGATCACTTTACTTTCTCAAAAGATGGTCTTACATCATGACCACACTTTCAGAAAAAATGTATAGTATCATATATTTCCCCTTTAAGGACCAAAGACCATATTCAATCAACACATCTAGCATTCATAATATTAGACATGGACATAATCTTAGTTCAAGTAATCTAGTCATTAAATACATGATCTCAACCACTGATAATATAGGTCATGTTGGTGGAGTCTTTCCATAATGACACCGCATACAATTCAACACACAACAATTTAGAGTATAATCATGCTCATAAAGAGTACGCATAAAGCAACAAATTGGCATAAGTCTCATGTTTACCCCTCTTGGATCAAGGATCACATTCAACCAATCACATTTAGGATTACTACATTAAACATGGAAGGCAACATGATCCAAATAACTCAACTAATACAACTTAATCCCATAATATTCATCTTACTACAAATCACCCACATTACAAAGTCACAAATTAGGGACATGGGGGTTCATAAGTTATTGGAGGAAATTCAAAATCAAAATCATATAAATTCCTTAATTAATACATAATTCAAGTAATCAAGTCATTATATTCATGACTCTATATCATTTTACTCATAGAGTTCATACCCACACTTTAAGATCCAACTTGAGAAGTTAGTGAAATTCATGAATTCATGGAATCATTTATCATAAAACCACCATAAAAACAGAAATTAGACCCTATATAAGATAATTAAATCATTGAAAATGTTTTGAGCAAGAATCCATGACTTAGAGTGAGAACCCTAGTTTTGGAGAATTCCCTACTTTGAAATTGAGAGTTTACTTCATGGATGAAAAGCTAACAATGAATCAAAACTACCATACCTTAGATGAAGATTCTTTACGAATTTGAGTGGAAAATATGAGTATTTAAGCCTTAGACTTCAACTTCTTCTTCTTATCCAATGGAGGTTTTAGTGAGAGAAATATTTGGCGAAAGTTAGTTATGATTTGGGGTCTTGGGAATTATGAAGTAAATAGGTCAGTTAATGGTTTAAAAATACTTATATAAGTCTAAATAAACAATTTAAAATGTCCCCAGACTAAAATAATTAAAATAGAAATTACCTAAAACAACATCACCTTGGTCGAACCTAGGATGAATTACAGGTGGGAGCTACGACCTAGGACTCACGGACCGTGAGTGGACCTACTGACTGTCCTATAGGTCCGTAGGCCTATGGCCTGTAGATCCTTGCAAGGCCTTGACCTACGACCATGTCCTACGGGGCGTGGATGAACCTACGCCCAGTATGTCCCATCCGTAGGTCACCAAATTTTTAGCAGCTTGGGCAGTTTTGGGGTTAGGCTTTAGGGTCCTCGGACCCTCGGTTGGTACTTGGGGGTCCTACCTTGATGTTTAACTCCTAAACACCTCGTCCTAGGTACGGGAATCCATTTTACAATATTAACCCACACACCAAACTCTAAAACTCACAAGTAAGGCTCTAGTTTCACCTACTAATTTTAGGGGGCGTAACAATTTGCAACTACAATTCTTAAATTAAACCACAATTAATGATTAAACTCACTTTTAAATATCATTTAAACTAACAATAAGCAATACCCATAAGCTAAATCAATCCATAATCACATGATTACCCCCCAAGAATTGGAGTTTTAGCTAGACATTATAAAAAGTTTAAAACAGTTACCGAATTTATTATCCATCAACTGGGTAAGAGTGATTTCGTCTTTACAATGTTCCAATTTGATGAATCTCGAAGACCCACTTCCAATTTCTCAAAAGTGAGTTTCTTCAATCCTTCAAAGCTAAAGAAAACTCTAGAGAAAACTCTCTCCTAATGATAAAAATTGTTTCTAATATCTAAATGATGTTCCCAAGATATCAAAAATGTCAAAAAATAATAAACTAAATGTTCAAAAACATATTTATAGTCGCCAAAATAAGCTATGAAAGCCCCTTTTGGCGAAGTAGGTCGGGCGCGCCGATCTACTCGGTGAGCCGCCCTTTGGTCTCTTCCATCGCCCCTTTGCCTTGGCATTCAGCATCCTTAAGGTCTTTAACTTTGGGCGATCTACCTTTGCTTCACTGAACCACTCAGTGATTCGTCGACTGCTCCTTTTGTTCGCCAACTTGGTTCTTTCCTTTAGGACTTGGTACACTGGAACTTTAGGCGGTCAACTGAGCTACTCAGCGATACGCTCTTGGCGATTCTCAGGCTCGCCCATCATCATTTCTTCTGCCTGTTTTGTTCCTTTTTTCCGCATTAGTGTCCTTGCTTTGTTCCTCAATCCATATTCCTGAAAATTAAGGACTGAACATCAGTTATTGGCACAAATTAAGCATTTGAGGGCACTAAATCTATATAAATAAAGCCCTAAATAAGTCCAAATCTCGGACTCATCAATTACTACTATGAAGAGAGTTACAAAGGTAAGAGTAGCCCCTGGATCTAACAATGCAACAACATCGAAAGAAACACTTGTAATGTACCCGAGGCCACATAAGGATAATCTTCCTTGTCCAGGAGATCCTGGAGAGCATAGAACCTGCCTTGGCCCTGACCGCCACCTGTACCAGATGACACACCATGTTGAGTTGGGTGACCTGCTGATGTTGTTGGGACTATAGACTTAGCCCTACTATTATTATCTTCTTGCCCTTTCCTAGAAGAAGGGCAATCCTTCAACCTATGGCCAGACTGACCACACCCAAAACATTGTTCCCTACCTTCAAGACACTCGCCTGGATGGTTCTTACCATAATTTGGACAAGTTGGGTAAGTCATATTTCCTGAAATACTCCCCTGAGACTTAGAGCCTGGTGACCTACTATTTTGATCATGTCAAAACTTTGAGTGATTTCTACCACCCAATTTTTGTTGAGAGTACTCATAGTTCCCTGTTCTAGCTTTCTTGTTGACCTTAGTTATTTCCCTAAGCTTATCTCTCGCAACCTACTGAGCATGAGACATGAGCCTAGAGATATTCATATCCTCTAACAATATAGCACTTCTGCTCTCTGTCTTCACTAAGTCGGATACCCCAAATAGAAACTTACTCATTTGTGCCCTTGGATCGGCAACCATATGTGGAGCATACCTAGAGAGTTGGGTGAACTTTAGCCTGTACTCTTGGACTGACATTGAACCTTGTCTCAAATGCATAAGCTCGTGTGCCTTAGACTCCCTCAACTCTCTTGGGAAGAACGGGTCCAAAAAATCTCTGGTGAAAAACTCCCAAGTCACAGGATCTACATCCACACTCATATTTTCTTTCTAGTGAGTGAACCAAATGTAAGCCACATCCTCAAGATGGTAGGATGCCAACTCTACCCTATCATTACCAGTCACTTGCATCACTCCAAAGATTTTCTTAACCTCATCAATGAAGTTATATGGGTCCTCACAAACTTGCGACCCTAAGAACTCATATGGATTCATCCTAACAAAGTCTCGCACTCTAGCTACCCCTTATCCACCATTTCTATTAGTAGGATCTGGAACCTACTGATTGTTCTAGTTGGCTACACTCTGGGCCAAAACCTGAATAACATTCTAAAACTCTGCAGTCTAAACCTCATGGTCTGGGACTTGTGGAATTGCATTAGCATTCCTTGAGTAAGCTCTACGAGGAGACATGGTCTAAAATGCATAATGTCAAATTAGAAATGAGAAGTTGGATCATACCTTACATACGATAAGAGTAGAAAAGAAAATGAAGTTTTCCAAAACACTTTGTAGCCTCCCTCTCATTAGATGTGATGCACTTCACACCCATGAAAGAGACTTTACTTAGTGAGGCCTTCAGACATCCTAGAACTCATAAACCTAATGCTCTGATACTAAGTTTGTCACAACCTGAGGCTACCACCTAGATGTAAACACGGGACATAGGATCACGAGTGACCCCAAGTTAACCCTGAGCTCGCATATCATCAGCAAACTGAATATATCTGTGAAAAGATGAACTAAAGCGGAAGCTAAAATATGAGATAACTTAATGATGGGGAATACCCAATACTATTCTGAGTATATATAAAATTCTAAGAGTTTAGTGAGACTGAATAATCACTCAAAACTAACATTGAATATAAACTATGTCTGAAAAATCCTCTACTGACTAAAGTTGTTGGTCCCCAGTTAACTCTAGCAAAATTAAAACTGAAATGAAAGACTAAATTTTAAACATGTCTATCGTACTCGAAGTATGAGGATTCACCACTAAAGGTGTTGAATGTGGATCAGGAACCGATCTAAGCGTGATCTAAATTCTGAGGACCTGAACCTACATCATGAAAAGAAGTAGCGCAAAGTCTGTGTCAGTACTTGGAAGGTACTGAGCATGCAGGATAGTATAAAAGCTGAACAAAACATATAAGCCAAAAAAAGCATAACTAAGCAATGACATAATTTAACATGATGAAAATACTTAGATATACTAAAAAGAATTGAACTGAATGCAATGACAAAGTACATACCATGGTGAGACTGAATAATGAAATATAACTGAAAACCTAGTCAAAAGCACTAGATTCTGATTGTGGGAGCTACTAGTAACCGACATAACAACCACGTGAGATAACCGTGGTGTCCGATGTATACACCCCATTGAAGGTCCCGATATACCTTGCCAGGGATATAAAAGCATAACTAGTGTGATCAGTAAAACTGATGCCCAATAAAAGGGACTTATAAACCTACGCGGGCACGTAGTTCTAGGAGTATGAGGTTACACTGAAACCCTAGTCCAATCGGTGCTAAGCCTACTCCCAAATGAATATGTATATGATACATTAGGACTGAAATAATGAAATACGGAATAGCTCAAAATACTGACATGCAAATCTGAGAATATAATAATTATATACTAATAATGTGACATTCAAAACTGGAGCATGTATATCTTTTTAACTAATCTAGCATATGTAATTCATGAACTAAGAGAATCTACACAACTAGGGTTCTGAGTTTCATGCAAAAAACTAAGCAACGATTCCACAAAAACACGATAACCTGATTCGGAATACTCTAACAGCTAAATAACAACTAATATCTAAGGCTTTAGAAACCCTAAGTCGAAGCAAAATATAGGAATCAAGAATCTGACTGAATTCTAGGGACCTAGTAAATGAAAGGAATCCCCCTATAAAATCCCACATACCTGGTGACGAATTTCACATAGAAGTCTTTCGACTTCAGGGCTGGAACTGAAGAATACTTGTTGCGTTCTTGGAATGGTTTTGAGTCGCCTCTTTTTCCTTTTCTGTTCTAAGCTTGGTGAATTCTAGAGAATAATGGTTTAGGGTAAAATTTGACTAGAATTATAGGCTAAAACTGACCAAAATGAAGTATTTTAGGGATAAAATTATTAGGAAAAGATCGTATTACTCCAAAACTAAAAGTCGACCGGCCCATCGACGGAGCTGACTGATAGTTCGTCCTGTCAGTAGTCGTTTGGCTGCCAAAAGGGCTGAAATTTGGGGTCTGAACCATGGACCTGGACCATGGATTGTGGTCCTACCTACGGTTCGTAGGTCCTAGAGTGGGTCGAGAGTTGAATGAAAAATTTAGGGAGTTCTAGGGGAGTGAAGTGGCCAATCACGGACCATACCTAAGGTTCGTGGTTCAACCTACAGTCCATAGGTGGCATCAGTCGGTGGCACTCGCAACTTCTAAAAATATGAAATTTTTTCTTTCTCAAATCCGGGGTGTTACAAGAAATATGCATTCTTTAAGGTTCCCGCCATGCCTCTTGTACTCATATTTTACCTATTGCTGATTCGGACATTGGGCAACAAAATCAACAGTGTCATGCTTCAATCTATTGTACCAGTAATATTTTCTCAAATCACGATACATCTTGGTTGCTTTAGGATGTGTACAATACCTTGTGCTATGAGCCTCTATAAAACTATCCTGAGTGAAATCACCGACACGGGGCACACATATACGTCCCTTAATCCTCAAGATGCCTTCCTCATGAATTATAGCCTCTTTGGCCTCTCCGTGCAAGACCATAACATGAATCCGACTTAGCTTCTCGTCATCAGATTGTTTTCCTTTAATCTTGTCAGAAAAAGAAGATATAGCCTCCACGCAAGCCAAGAATCTTCCTTTCTTAGTTACTTCCAGCCTCATAAGGTCATTAGCCAGAGTTTGAACCTCTCTAGCCAATAGGCATCTCGAAACCTGCAAATGGGCTAAAATTTCCATGTTGCATTCTCTTTTGTTGAAAGCATCAGCCACAACATTAGCCTTTCCCTTGGCGTAAAGAATAGTAACATCATAGCCTTTCAACAACTCCATCCACCTCATCTGCCTCAACTTTAAGTTTTTCTAAGTGAACACATATTGTAAACTGTGATGATCTGTATACACTTTACACTTGACTCCATATAGATAATGCCTCCACTACTTAAATGCAAATATAACTACAGCTAACTCCAAATTATAAGTGGGGTATTTACGTTAATTCACTTTCAATTGCCTTGAAGAATAGACAATTACATTCCTCTCATGCATTAGAACTACACCTAAACCAGAATAAGATGCATCACAATAAATACTGAAATTCTTACCTTCCACATGCAAGGCAAGAATAGGTGCCGTGGTCAACAAGTTCTTGAGTTTCATAAATATCTCTTCACAATCATCCGACCATACAAATGGAATATTCTACTTGGTCAAATTGGTCATATGGGAAGAAATGGAAGAGAATCCATTGACAAATTGACGGTAGTAGCTAGATAAACTAACACAACTATTCGATTATTCCCTAATCATTGCTATTAATTTTTCCATTGAATATTGTCCCCTCCCGCCCTCGTAAAAATCCTAAAACCAAACGTGACCCACATATAGTTTTCAAACTTTCAATTTATTTCAACCCTCCATTATTAAAATAATTAATACTAACATCATATGTTCAACTATAATAATAATTTACTTTGTACTCCTTAATTAACATTAGCATATATGAACGAAACTTGGGAGGAGGATATTTACTAGTAGGAATATGTGGCCGCTCTTCATCGTCATATACTATGTCTTCTCCCTAATTTCTTTTTTCTAAATTAATTATGAACCAAAATTTCTTAATTTTATTAATTTTGTTTCTACATATGGGTCAAGTGACATAGGGTATTAAATAAATTTAAGACTTGTGATGAGTCCACGATTTGGACTCTTTTAGGGCTTTATTTTGATAGATTTAGTGTCCTCAAATGCATATTTTGTCTCAATAACTGATGAAAACCCTTGAGTTTCAGCTATTTGGAGTTAGAGACTAAGCATGGACACTATTATGCATAAAGGAACAAGACAGCTGAAAAGAATGAAGAATAGATAGTCTGAGGATCGCCTAAGCCATTAGGCGAGTCGCCGAAGGGATATACTCGCCTAATGGGATATGGTCTCACCTAATGTTCCAGTGTGCCAAACTTTGAAGGAGAAATTGGTGAGATAAATGAGCAGTCGACGAATCCCCAAACAATTCTGTGATGCAGTACTCCATCGCCCAATGTTATAGAACTTGAAGTTGCTGAAGGACGATGCAGATAGATGATTAACTAGATCAAAGGGAAGATCACCGAATGGATCGGCGATCCCGACTAATTGCGACGAGTGATTCCTCGCAGCATACTTTTTGACAACTATAAATACTTGTTTAAATTTTTAGTTTAGTATCAAGTTTTATATTTCAGAACTCAGTTTTAGAATTACTCAGTTTTAGAACTTAGTTTTTGGAGACAATTTTCCTTAGCTTTAAAGAGTTAAAGATTTTCATTTTCTAAGCAATTGGAAGTGGGTATTGAAGATTCTTCATCCTTGACATGTGTAAAGACAATATTTATCGTATCCATTTGATGGAAACACTTTTTGGTATCAATTTCTATCTGTTTACTATGTTTGGCTAAAACCCCAATTCTAGGGGTGCGATAATGTGAATATGGGTTGAATTTACTGCTGGGTATTTCTTATATATAGTTATTATACTGTTTAAAGGTGATTTTGTTCAGTAGTTATGTATGAATTTAATGAGGTTGCAGTTGCAAATACAATTTTATCTTCGTGTTTTTGACTTCCTCGAGAGAGAGGTTGTAAAATCAAAACTACTAAATCGATAGTATGTGGTTATTGGGTTGTCGTGGGTACAGCTTGAGAGAGTGAATCCTAAACCCTCTCCCACACATTCAACTCGAGAGAGTGAATGGACTAAGGTGAAGGCTGCACTTCATTGCCGCTTATCGGTGTTCGAGAGAAACAAATTTGATTTGGGGTAAATTGTTCAAGGGAAAATTTACCCCACTAAATCTAGCCTAGTTACCAATTTACAGCGATTAGCTATAAATGGCATTTACCTTGTTGTTTATTTTAGCCCATATTACTATCACATCCCAAGAATCCCATCTCCATATTTACATTTTTGTTTTATTTGTCATTTTAGTTGATAATTGCTTAGAAAACCCCATTTGATAATTGACACCTGTGTCACCCTTTAATTTATCATGTTTTTCTTCGAAAATGTCTATAGCTATGATTAACTTGAACACATTTTTTCTTTTCTATTGATTCTCACTTACAAACCGCTCCCTTGGGACTCGACCCCAACCCACTAGTTGGGTTATATTACTATTGAACGACCGTGGACGCTTAGCATTGGATGAAGCGCCTAGATGCATCAAATCAAAATGGCGCCGCTGCCGGGGAGTGGTGCTAATTGACAATTTCTAGTTAAGTTGGATTTTATTCTTGTTAGTTATAGTGATACTTAATAAATTTTTAGTTTTTGTTTTGTTTTGCTTGTTTGTGTATTGCAACATGAAAGATGAGTGTGAATGGTAATTATGGGTATCAAACGGATCACCCCCTTTTGAAATTATTGAATCTTAGGGACAACCTCCTAACGTTCAAACAAGTGGGGGTGAAACTATCCATGAGATATGGCCTAGGTTTAAGACATTACTACAGCTGTACCCAGCTCATGGGATACTTGATAAATTATTGCTGGAATGCTTCTATCGGGGGCTTGGTCCCAAAAATAGAAGCATTGCTGATCAACTCTTTGTAGGTTGTTTGACACAACAACCTATGAAGTGGTAGCCCAACTCCTCTATGGCATGATTAAGACTAATAAGGAGACAGAGAAAGATCAAGAATGGGTCGCACAGTTCAGTCAGCTGGATGTCTTGTCCAAGAGAGTCATGGAATTGGAAGCACTGTCTGGTAAAAAGAACAAGTACTTTCCCCCTCGCGAGCGTAAAATGGTACAGAATCAGGAGGGTGGACAAAATAAGGAGGTCCTCTCACTCATTCTACACAAGATCGAAGAATAAGATAGGGTATTGAATGAGATAAAATAGAATATCTTAATGTTTAATCAGACGACAACCGTTCATCCATGATCATTTAGCTGCAAGATGCCCAAATAAACCAAGTATTGTCATGTCTCTACCTACATCATCAAGAGGGATCGCTTAGTGATACTATGGCCGACCCCAACAATGAGGTTTAAGGTTTGAGTTGCATCGTACCACTACGTTAACTAAGGCGCTGCTTGGGAGGCAACCCAAGACCTTTTTATTGCTTCACTTCTGTTTTAAAAATAATTGTGTGCTGATTGTGCAGATTTAAGTGTGGAAAGTATTTGAAAATTGCGGGTTGGTGAGCTAAAAGTTCATGACAGCGCATCACCGAAGCGATGTTTGACTTAATACATCTTTAAAATAGAGTCTGTAAAACTCAGTGAGCCCAGGAAATTATTGACGAATCACCGACCAGGTCGGTGATCCCGATGTAGATCATCGTTTGGACCCCCACATTAACTGGAGGTTTTGGAAAACTTGGCGAGGTAAGTGAACACTCGGCGTGTCACTGAGTGGTTAGGTGAGCGCGACTAACGTTGCCGAATGGGTGAGAACTGGATGGTTTTAAAGGCCAATGATTTAAAAGTTTTAAAATCTTCACTTTCCCTCACTTTCAAACTTTGCAAACTCGCACCTACTTAGTATTTTCAATATTTTTTGCATTCCATAACTATTTTGGTTGTTGATTGGTGCACGCATTTTGTATTATATTGCCGCCTAACAGTTCAAAGTACTTTAATCAGAATAAAAGGTCAGTTTTCCAAGCCCCGAGTTTTTTTTATTAAATTTGTACTCATTTTCAATGATCATATCGTATTGCCATGTTATGGGCCTCTCTGATAGGATTAGATTGTTTAAATGTCTGATTTGAATTATTAATCATGTCCTTAATGTTTATAGTGTCATTTTCCTGTGTTCTGTTGTGTTGAAATTTGCTAAATTTCATGGGGTTGTGCTTGCTTGTTGGTTAGATTGGTTGGGTGAAGTCTGAGTAGCTCGTATTTGTTCTAAATGGCGTAAATTGCACAATGATAGAGTGGGTGACACCATTCTTAAGGGAAAAACTCATTAAATGGCCAAATTTGGCAAAACCAGGAGAAGTTTGAGTATCTCGGGGTGAATGGTGTTATGGGTCTTGGCTTAATTTTACTAGTGCATGCTTTGATATTGTTTTCGGGGGTTGCGGGGTTGAATTCAAGAAGTTGGGATGAAAGTAGGCAGGTTGGGTCGTTTGGTGAGCTGGGTCAAGCTCGCTGAACCACTCAGCAGTTCGCCAAAGGTCCCCATCTGGCCGTTAATTTCATGCTAAATGAGTAGTTTAATTCTGTAACTTTCGGCGAGAAGCCTGAGGTCACTAAAAGCTCTCGGTGACTCGCCGAAGGTATTCTTGATCACCCTTTGTCTGCACCCCTGAACCCTTTTTGCGCTGGAATTTTTGGCTAGCGGAAACTTGCTCACCGAATGCTATCAGTGATTCACCGAAAGGGACCCCCTCATCACTGACTTGCTGAAATTTTTGAGCCAATCCCTTCGGCAAGCCCGATCTAGCTCGCCAAAGATATTCGGCGAGTCTGTCTGCAGTTAATTTACTGTTCTTTGATGTGAATATTTACTAACTTTTCTCCGTTGTTTTGAAGATATGGTACGAACAAATCTAGATAACACATCCTAGAAAAAGAGCACGGGGCATTACTATAAACGAAGGGGGATCAAATCCTCCAAAGAAGGGGAGGCAAGAGCTCCCACCGGGAGTCAAAGGCAAAAGAAAAAAACACACATCTGAGAGAGTGGTTGTTGACACCCAGGCTGATTTGTCTGAGCCTAAAGACTATCAGCCTTTGATTTCCCGAAAGAATGAGCTCCGGGCTAGATCTCACCCCACATCAACCAGAGTTCCTCATGCATCCACACAAGCAGAATCACTGCCAACTCCGGCATCTCCTGTCGCTCCCGTGCCACTAGTCGTTCCTGCACCTAGACTCATCAATAGGTTGAAAGGAGATGGTTTGTGCACCATCCTTGAGGAGAAACTACTATCTACCGAGGATCTGGAAGGCAAGTACCCCAGTATAGCGGAGTTAGTATAGTGGCACCAGTTCCAGATTTTCACCAGACCCCGAGGTCTGTATATTCCTTCATGGATTCGTCAGCTCTACACAGCATATGGTGAACTAGTGCCGAAGAGTAAAAAGAAGGTCAGCGAGTTCAGACTGGTTAAGGCAGTCACTGCTCGAGGTGTAAAAGTGAGCTGCAGTGAGGAGTACATTAATGTTTATTAGATAGGCCTCTAGGGTCTTCACTCTCATATGACGGCCTGCCTACGACACAAACTTTAGAGGATCTAAAGGGTTGGCTTGCCCCTCTTATTTCTGATACCACTCCTAGGTAGATTGAGACGAGAGTCGACATCGAGAAGAAGGATTTGAATGTGGTTGCCCGTTATTGGTTTGGATTCATCAGTAATTCACTTATGCCTTCACAGAATGAATCCATCCTCCGACATGCAAAAGCAACCTACCTGGTGTCTATCTTATCAAAGAGGCGGATCAACTTGGGCCTTTTCATAGAGCAGGAGATGACAATGAGAGCCAAGCAAAAACATACCTCTTTGCCCTTCCCAGTACTAATCACAGAGTTGTGTCGGCATGCTAGAATGCCATGGGATGTTGCTAGGGATCTTAATATTACCCCATCTTCCTCCACTGACATCCGTCGCATTGAGGTCGAGTATACTAGAGAGAAGGCTGACAGGAGGAGAGCAGCTCCAGTGGACACATCTCCGAAAGTGGATATGGATTCAATACATGTAGAGGCGTTTTCACCTACTCCGGCCTCCGGACCTTCAGGTACTTCTGCCCCTTCTACATCTTCACAGGTTTCGGGCAATTTCATCTCATCCTAGCCAACCAAGATTACTCAGGCGATGCTCTTGAAAATGGAGAATCTGGCCTATTCAGCTGATCTGAGGGCGACTCGATTGGAGAGATCCATCCCAGGGATTATTGAGAGTGTTATTTTGGCTGCACTGACCCCCTCCGAGCTTCTGTTGATGATCTGGCAACTAGAGTCACAGCTTGTGAGAACAAGCAGGGGGAGGCCTCTGAGATGACGACTTTGAATGCCAAGGTAACAAGTTTGAGAAAGGACGTAGACTATCTCAAGTCTACTGACTTCACTTCTTTGCTGGATACTGGAGATGATTTAGACACTCCTAAGTCTTCAGGGGTTCCTCCGGCTACCACCAGAGATGTACAGAGGGATGATATAGCAGTTGATGAGTCGAATGCAGAGACCGATGAGGTGCTGATAGCAATAAGAGAGGAGAACATTTATAGAGACCTGCCAGATCTGGAGGAGACTATTGTACAGTCAGTGATCCAGACATCACTGACCGAGACTTCTATGGCCGCTCCTAGTGAGTCTGGTACTACTGTTCTTCCTAAGGTGACCCTGGGTACTAAGACCCGAGACCAAACAGATGCACCGGGCACTGATGCCCAAAACGATGGAGCGACTGCTTAGATAGGATCTCCTCTTTACCTACCTCTCTGTCTTACTTTTATTTTGAATTATGGATATTATATTTTTATTTGCATTTGAGGACAAATGCTTTTATTTCTGGTGGGGTGAGGCCCACCTTTTGTGTGACTCTTTGTGTGAATATTCTTGTTTTGTTTATATATTTGGGCTTTGAGATAAATTCGTGTTATACACTACATTTTGTGAAAGGTTTGAGCTTGTGGCTCCTTGCTTTTAATTGTAAATGATTTTTGACCCTTCCGGAAAAAAATTGCCACCTCTTGAATGTTTTGAATGTCGTTGTTCTCTTGCAAATTTAAGTATCAGTTTTGATCAATACCAATGACATGAATAGTGCTCATCATCAAACAAAAATAAGTGCGCGGCTACAACGAGGTCAATTGAAGTTGCATAGACAATATGTGAACTCCTTGCATTTCGTTGTGACTAGTCAAGTATGAAATTGAGTCTCTTGTGATGATCATTGCACACTAGCAAAAGTGTGGAGTCTTTTTTTACTTTGGTGACAATGCCTTGTGTGATGAACTTACCGTAAACCATGTGTGATGACACCTAGAATTTGTTGCGTTGGTCCGGTTGACTAAGTGATGCAATTTCTTCAGATGATCTTAGGCAATTTAAAAAAGTGTAAACAAATTTGAAATTATACCTCTTTTGTGGCTAACCTTATGAGTGTGTGAATCTCTTTTGAGCACCCTTTGAGCCTAAACCTTTTCTTGGAAGAAACTTGATTACTTTGCTATGTTTTATTGACCCATTACCCATAATCCCCATGATTTGTGGTTTGTTTGAATAGCCAACTTAGGCCAAAAGCCTAAGTTGGGGGTGTGGTGAAAAGAGAAGGCAAATAAAGTAAATGCAAAGAAGTCCCTTGTGCCCATGTTTTGAGAAAAATGGAACCCCTTCATATAAAAAAAAGAGAGAAAAAGAAGAAGAGATTGAAAAACAAAAAGTTGTGAAATAAAGTTGTGGAGATACAAACAAAATGGGGTTCCGAATGACTCATGGAAGATGAATAAGAGGTGACTTTTGAACTTGAATGAAAATGATAAAGAGAAGGAAAGAAGGTGTTTTTCACATCACATTTCAGGAGGATTTTCAACTTATAAGCCTAAATGATCATACCATTCACTCAGCCCTATTACAAGCCTTGAAAAGACTTTTTTGATCTTGAATAAGCTGATGCAAAATTCGATTGGAAAATAAGGGCAAACCTATGGGTGAAATCATGCATTGTGTTTATCTTTGTGAGTGTGAGTGTTGATCTTGATTCCGGAACTTTAATTGATTGAACCATTGACTGAATATGGAATCATTCTTTTTGTGAGGGCATTTGAATACCTTTGTTGAGCTTGAACGTACATTTGAAGCAAGTATAGTGAGCTTGAGATTCTTTGGTAATGGAGAGTCACAACTTGAATCTTTGAGTGCATAATTGATTCTTGCACAAGTAAGTTGATACTTTTTGTGTGCATTCATGATTGAGTCTTGTGTAGCACTGTTTGAGACATCCTTTTATAACTGCTTAACTTGAGTTTTACTTGATGACAAGCAAAAGTTTAAGTTGGGGGTGTTGATGAGTCCATGATTTTGACTCTTTTAGGTCTTTATTTTGATAGATTTATAGTCCTCAAATGCATATTTTGTCTTAATAACTGATGAAAACCCTTGAGTTTCAGGTATTTGGAGTTAGAGACTAAGCATTGACACTATTAGGCAGAAAAGAACATGATAGCTGAAAAGAACAAAGAATAGACAACATGAGGATCGCCTAAGTCATTAGTCAAGTCGTTGAAGGGCTATAGTCTCGCCTAATATTCCATTGTGCCAAGCTCTGAAAGATAAAATCGTGTCGGCGAGATAAAAGAGCAGTCAGTGAGTCACTGAATGATTCCGCGATGCAGTACTCCATCGCCCAATGTTATAGAACTTGAAGTTGCTGAAGGACAATGCAGATAGATGATTAACTAGACCAAAGGGAAGATCACCGAATGGATCGGCGATCCCGACTAATTGCGACGAGTGATCCCTCGCAGCATACATTTTGACAACTATAAATACCTGTTTAAATTTTTAGTTTAGTATCAAGTTTTACATTTCAGAACTCAGTTTTAGAACTTAGTTTTTGGAGACAATTTTCCTTAGCTTTCAAGAGTTGAAGATTTCTATTTTCTAAGCAATTGGAAGTGGGTATTGAAGATTCTTCATCCTTGACATGTGTGAAGACAATATTTATCATACCCATTTGATGGAAACACTTTTCGGTATCGATTTCTACCTCTTTACTATGTCTGGCTAAACCCCCAATTCTTGGGGTGTGATTATGTGAATATGGGTTGAATTTACTGCTGGGTAATGCTTATAGATAGTTATTTTGCTGTTTAAAGGTGATTTCATTCAGTGGTTGTGTTTGAATTTAATGGGGTTGTAGTTGCAAATACAGTTTTATCTTCATGATTTTTACTTCCTCGAGAGAGAGGTTGCAAAAACCAAAACTACTGAATCGATAGTCTGTGGTTATTGAATTTTAGGGGGTTCAGCTCGAGAGAGTGAATCCTAAACCCTTTCCCACATATTTAGCTCGAGAGCGTGAATCGACTAAGGCGAAGGCTGCACTTCATTGTTGCTTATCGGAGTTCGAGAGAAACCGATTTGATTCGAGGTAAATTATTCGAGAGAAAATTTACCCCCACTAAAGTCTAGCCTAGTTACCAATTTACAGTGATTTACTATAAAAGGAATTTACCCGGTTGTTTATTTTAGCCCATATTCCTACCACATCCCAAGAATCCCGTCTCCATATTTGCATTTTCGTTTTAGTTGTCATTTTAGTTGATAATTGCTTACAAAAACCCCTTTGATAATTGACACTTGTGTCACCCTTTAATTTATCATGTTTTTCTTTGTAAATGTCTATAGTTATGATTAACTTGAACACATTTTCGCTTTTCTATTGATTCTCACTTACTAACCGAGCACTCACTAGTTGGGTTATATTACTATTGAATGATCGTGGATGCTTAGTATTGGATGAAACACCCCGATACGTCAAATCAACTTGACCCATTTACGACTAACTAAAAATTAATTATTTAACAAATGCCCACCAACTAAATAATTGTAGTTAAACAAACAGCTCAACATTCTTTTATTTTCAAATTTACAAGAAGGTTCTTTTATGAAAGAAATAGGTTTATTGTTCAAAATGACCTTACGGGTCGTTACAATTTTAAAGAGATTTTTTATGGTGAATCATTTGGGTAAGTCTTTGTGGCCCTAAAACTTCAATTCCCTTTTATCATTTATGGATTTTAACATCATAACTTTCAATTTTGATTGGCAAATGATAATGTTTTTCAAGAACTTGAGTTCTAAAGTGAAATGTTGATTGTGAACTGATTTTAACTCTTTTTTTCAAAATGGTTTTTACCAATGAGTTTCGAATTCCATGGTTAACATTTTCAAGTTAAAGTTTTGGCTTCAAACCTCATTTTTGGAATTAGGTCTTTTAGTTGATTTGACTTATTTTTCAAATTGTATGATATAGGCATTGTTATTTCTGAGATATTATTGTGATTACTTGATTGGATTAGATTGTGTGGCTTTGGACATTGTTCAGAAAGGGAAGCCTCAAGTCTTAAAAGTAGCTTTGTTTGATTTGAAGCAAGTGACTTCTAAACCTTGTAAAATTGGTAGAATCTTGTATTTCAATTCATTGTGTGTGTGTTGGGGAGTAATCAAAATGAGTTGATGGGTTCAATGATTCCACTTGATTTATCTAGCTACTGCCTCAACTTCACGGAAGTGACCACGGCTCGCGGTCTTGACCACGGCTCGCGGTCTTGACCACGGCTTGCGGTCTTGTCCACGGCTCGCGGTCTTGACCACGGCTCGCGGTCTTGACCACTGCTCGCGGTCTTGACCACAGCTCGTGGTCTTGACCACGGCTCGATGTCTTGACCACGGCTCGCGGTCTTGACTACGGCTCGCGGTCTTGAGCACGGCTTGCGGTCTTGACCACGGCTTGCAGTCTTGACCACGGCTCGCGGGATTGACCACGGCTCGCGGGCTTGACCATGGCTCGCAGGCTTGACCACGGCTCACGGTCATGACAAATGGCTCGCGGTCTTGACCACGGCTCGCGGTCTTGAGCACGGCTTGCGGTCTTGAGCACGGCTTGCGGTCTTGACCACGACTCGCGGTCTTGTCCACGGCTCGCCGGCTTGACCACGGCTAGCGGTCTTGACCACGGCTCGCGGTCTTGACCACGGCTCGCGGTCTTGACCACGGCTCGCGGTCTTGACCACGGCTCGCGGTCTTGACCACGGCTCGCGGTCTTGACCACGGCTCGCGGTCTTGACCACGGCTCGCG